>CATLJT010000227.1:0-33337 GCA_949987775.1 Aproaerema taeniolella
TTGTTCCTAGAAGGGTCCTCTATCCATTTCCGATAAGAAAATTGTTGGTCATCTTGACACCGCAACCCCTCGAAATTTTTCTAAGTATTTGGGGCCCCCGCTTATTATAAGGGGTCAAAAAAATATTTTTTTTTTTGCTTGGGGACTTAGAAAATTTTGGGATAGCCCCTTTTCCGACACATTGACCCTAGAGTATTGGAATACTACAACACGAGAGGAAAACATCACGAAGGTCTCGGAGTTAAAGTCCCAAAACTCAGAATTTAAAACGTCTTTTGTGGAAATTGAGAAATCTATGGGATATATCAACTCTCAATATGAAGAGATTACTAGGAAAGTGGCGGACATGGAGCTGGAGCGTAAAACATTAGTTGAGAGCGTAGCTAACCTGGAGGGTAAATTCAAGGACCAGCAACTGAGTTCCAGAAACGCCTGTATTGAAATCCGGAATATTCCAGCCAAAGAGAAGGAGACTCGCCTTGATCTTGACAAAATAGTCTCAAATATTGCTACCACCACACACATCGCCACTACGGACTTTCGCGATCTTCGCCGCCTACCAGGAAAGTCAGGTGCCAATAGGACAATTGTTGCTGAATTTGTTCGGGTCGACGACAAATTGAACTTTATCAAGGCTTCGAAGGAATTTAACAAAAAGCGGCCCAACCCAGAAAAGCTAAATATAGAGCTGATTGGCCTACCTGGAGGTTCTAAGCCAATATATGTAGCAGAATACTTACCCTTGCATACGAAGAAGCTCTTATTCGCTAGCCGCGCATTCGCAAGAGAAAATAACTTTCAGTTCTGCTGGACATCTAATGGAAACGTCTTCTTACGGAAATCGCCGGAGGCTGACCATATAAATATCAAAAATGAACAAACCTTAAAGGACCTGCTTAAGAAGAACTGACTAGATCAAGTGTTATTTTTTCTTATAATCTCAAAGATAAAAAACTCATTATATAACCATGGCCACCATCAAGTCATGCACATATACACACACACTATCCCGTCGATGCCTCACCATCACTATTACAAACCTCTATGTACACATATATTTGCAATCACTCATACTTATTTTGAACTATATTTTTATTATGAATTCATTAAGAAAGGATATTTACACAGGACACACGCTCAAACACAACCCAGTCATAAAATATATTAATTATATGAAAAGTGCGACATATTATGTAAAGTCCCTTTCTTTTTCAAGTATAATAGTTAGGGAGGCGAGGTAGCTAAATGGCGTAATTCAACGGCGCCGTCGAGACCTATCAAAATCGAAAGATAAAACAATTTCGAAAAGAAAAGCTCGTATGGCAAAAACCATTTTAGCGGTTGGTTTGGCGGTTACGGTTTTTCAAAAATGATAAAAAAAAACAGTTACTTGGGCATTCTCGAGCGCGTCAGATATTCATACTACGTATGCCCCAAGTGCCTCTGATAACAACGGTATACTAATCTGCCGGTTTGCGTGGTGGGGGTAGGCATATAAAGTAGTCAAAAATGCAAAAAAAAAAAATTTACTCGAGCGCGTCAGATTTTCGGAAGGGGTGTTAAGTAGGCCCCAAGAAAGCTCCCTTTAAAAAAACTGACGATTTCGGCGTGACGATAAGTTACGATGAATTTTTGAAAATGCAAAAAAACAAAGTTTTTTGAAATACTCGAGCGCGTCAGATTTTCATAGGGGAGGTTTATCTCGGTATCCTGAAAGCATATTTTTTTAATCTGACAAAAATGTTGGTGGGTTCTCTTAATCTGACCGAAAAAGGTTTTTTGGTTTCTTTTTTTTCCTATCTTTCTCCTTGATAAAACGGGGAATTTAAGAAAGACAATAAAGCGATAGATACAACCAACGTAAATGTAGATGAAATGTAGTACGAAGTGTATTATTTATTGTATAAAAAAATGAAATGATATAAAAATTGGATTATAATTGTATTGTTATGTATGATCTTTACATTTTTGCTCAATACAATTCATCTTCTTCTTCACTGGAACTTTCATATTGTGGCTCCTCATCCACAATTCTTTCCTGCTGAGTGCCTGGTACTGGTAGGACGGCATATTTCCGCGAAGCGCTCAGTCTGTATTACATGTTTATGGCAAATTCCTCTTTTTTGCTTCAATTCTTCACTTCGTTTTGCTTACGGTACGTCCAAAAAACAATTTGAGAATCAACAGACTATTGAATAATATACATACATGAAACTGTACATGTTAATAATACTTTGGTATACAGATACGCGTAACTTTTCCCGAGTCCACGAAAATTGTGGAGAAGTTTTAGAAAAAAAAATTGGGATATAATAAAAGTCACATAATTTAATGATCGTTATTTCATATCAATTTTTTTTAACACCCTCAGTTTTCGAGATATACTCAAAAAACCGGGAGTTTTATGATGCTTCAAGTCAAAAAGTTTTAACTTTGGACAAAAATGTAAAGAGACCTTTTTTGTGTAAAATAAAATTAGGTACCTTTTTTTTTATTTAAACTTTTTTTTGTAAAATGTATCGTTCGCGACTTATATGCCGCAACGCGTTCTTAGGAAGACGAAATGGCTCCTCCACACTTCCGGTCATGCGGAAACCGGCAGATTTTGTATTTTTAGTAAGTTTTAGATTATATTCTTCAAAATAAAAAAAATAAAAATCGCGCTCGAGAATGCCAGATTAACGTTTTTTTTTACAAGTTCGCGACCCTGTAACTCGGCGGCGTCAAGGACTTATCGTCAGATTAGTTAAATTTAGTCTTTAAACACTAAAATCAACCCCCAATATCTTAATCTGACGCGCTCGAGTATTTCAGACTATCCATTTTTTTTACTAATCTGATCGTCTATCCTAGGCGCGCGTCACTACATATAGAGCTAAATACTTTACAAGGCTGTTCTATTAGGTCTAAGGTATCTCTCATATCTTAAACTGCCACGCTCGAGTATTGCCGAAAATTCCCCTATTCGCCTCTCTAACTATAAAGATTATGGTATCTTATATACAAAATCTTCCAACAATTTCACGGGCTCTATACTCCAGTTTTTTTTTATGCTGGCGAGTAGACTTTTCTGTGTTACTTTAATTTCAAAATGATTGATATAGATAATTTAAACGAACAACTCGAAGACCTAGTCATATCTAACGCCTACAAATGTCCTCCTCAGCATTGTGATGGGTACTTGAATCCGCACTCAAAGTCTGTTACGATAGTACATATGAATATCAGAAGCATAAATAAAAACTTTGATGAATTGTATGTGCTCTTGAGCTCCTTTAGTTTTGAACATGATATTCTCGTCCTATCGGAGTGCTGGTTAATGAATACCGTAAATTTACCAAAAATTAAGGGTTTTATGTCATATTCATCTAAAAATGTGAGAAATCAGAATGAAGGAGTGGTTATATATGTAAGAAACACTCTCAAACATGTTATTCTAGAACCCTCTTTCACCGATGCCAATTGTTTAATCTGCAAAGTTGACGCTATCATTGGATTGTATAGATCACCTTCTTATAAAAACACAGACAATTTTATTCTTAGCCTAAATTATGCCCTTTCAAATTTATCTTCATTTAAACATGTCGTCGTCATTGGTGATGTAAACATTGACATCAAGGCCCAGAATAAAGATCCTCATTCGCACGACTATTTGAACATGATTGCATCTCATGGGCTTCTACCAGGCCATTTGTTTCCCACGAGAGGAGACAATTGCCTAGATCACGTACTCATAAAGTCGAATCTCGAGTCCACAACTCTTGTCACAGAGTCCACTATAACTGATCATTGTTCTATCATTTTAAACTTAAACTTCCAACCTGTGAGACGGCTTATTAACAAAATTGGTACTAAAATAGATTATCCTACCCTAATCGAAGAATTAAAAGTGTGCGATTTTTAGAAATTTACACCCCTCGTGATGTTAACCTGGTTACCGACCTATTTTTAAACAAGCTTATCTCTAGTACAAACTCACACAATATCTTTTGTCATCCCATGTAGACTAAGAACCATAAAACCTTGGGTAACCACAGGCTTGGTAAGATGCATACGTAATCGTGATAACATGCACAAAAGCGTACAATCCAGTCCCAACAACATCATTCTTGTCCATACTTACAAAAGATATCGCAATTTCTGCAATGACCTCCTTAAAAAACTAAAGAGAGAGTATGAGAGATCAGAATTTAATAAAGTTAAAAATAACCCAAAAAAGACCTGGAAGGTAATAAAGACTATCACTCAATCTGAAAAAGAAACTATTCCGCCTCTTGAGCTTCTAAATAAGTTTACTGATAGCCAGATCTCCATTAATGCAGTTAACTCCTACTTTTCAAGTATTGGGGAAAGGCTTGCTAGTAAAATAATTCATAATTCGGTTACTGAAACTGCTGTCCCCAAGTCAACATATTCTCCAGTAAATTCAATGGTGTTGCTGGGAGTATCCGAACAGGAAGTCATTGACGTAATACGTGGCCTTTGTGGTGACTGTGCACATGGTTGGGATGGTATACCCGCTAAGTTATTAAAGCTCGCCTGTTCTACGTTAGCCCCAATAATAGCCGTTAGCCTGGTTACGTTTGTAACCTCGCTATAGAATCCGGAAAATTTCCCAACTCACTCAAAAAGGCAATTGTCCATCCAATATACAAGAGTGGGGACAGAGACAGTGTTAACAATTATAGGCCTATTTCAGTGTTGCCAACCTTATCGAAGGTTCTAGAAAGAATCCTAAATAAAGCCTTGACTAGCTTTTTACATTCAAATAATATAATTTCAAATCATCAGTTTGGCTTTAGAAAGAATATATCCACTGAAGATGCTGTGAGTTCGCTAGTTAAGCATACTGTTGCGGAAATTGAACGCAAACAAAAGTGTCTTGGAATCTTTCTAGATCTGTCTAAAGCATTTGACACTGTCTCTGTCCCTCTACTGATCAACAAGTTAGAAGTTCTAGGAGTCAGAGGTAACGTTCTGTCTCTCTTCACAGACTACTTGTCAAATCGTACACAATGTACCAAGATCGGTGCTTATATAAGCAGTCAGGAAAAGATTGAATACGGGGTTCCGCAGGGCAGTATTCTTGGGCCCACTTTATTCCTGCTCTATGTAAACGATCTTTGTAGTCAATCTTACCCCCACTGTCGACTCTTTGCTTATGCTGATGATACAGCACTCATAGTTTCAGGAAACACGTGGGCGGAGGCAATTGAGAATGCCGAGTTTGCGATGAAACAGACGATGACATGGCTGAACCACAACCTTTTGACTTTAAACATAGATAAAACCAAGTTCTTAACATTTGCAAGCAGAAGATCCGTCCAACCCCCGCGTGACTCCATAGCTCTCAAGGCGCATGTATGTAATGGGGGATCTTCTGCATGTGATTGTTCGGAGATTGCTAGGACTGACAATGTCAGATACTTGGGGATATTGGTGGACAGTTGTTTCAATTGGTATACTCAGTTGAGTATGGAGTTGGATCTTCTGATGACGCGCATTCGAAGGTTAATCTTTACTTTAAAAAGCTTAGAAGTTCGGCAGATACGCAAATATTGCTTACCGTGTACACTTCCCTTTGCGAATTGCTTTTAACATATTGCATCCCTATTTGGGGATGTGCCTGCAAGACAACATTTATTAACCTTGAACGAGCGCAAAGGGCAGTGCTCAAGGTGATGCTGAGGAGGCCCTTTAGATATTCTACTAGACAACTGTATCGTGACGCAGGAGTGTTGACGGTTAGACAACTGTTTATCCACAGGTCGGTTCTGCGTCAGCACTCCTGCCTCCCGTCTATAGCTAAAGAAAATTCACCTCCTAGGAGGAGACGAAAACTGGCTTTTGACACTATCACTTGTAGGACGGAATTTGCCAGACGACAGATTTATTCCTCAAGTAACAGAATTTATAATAGAGTAAATATGTCTCTGCAGATAGATGGCTTAAATAGGTATGAGGTTAAAAATAAACTCAAGTCTTGGCTCCAAAACCTAGACTATTCTGAAACAGAAGAAGTTGTGTTGTGAAATGTATTATGATTTGTATTGTATAATATGCTATTTATATAATATAACTAATGTATATATATATATATTGTATGGTGCGGTATAAGATGTGTAACATATAATAATTATGGAATATATGTGTAATAAATAAAACCTTATTGTATGACACTCAAACACACTCACACACACACACTCACATACACACACACACGTACGTACTATATTCTTACTAATCGCTGTCACTGGTGTCTTAGCACTGAACCACTGACTTTTATAACACAGGTTTTCCTAGCATAAAGGTCAGGGAATATTGTTATTGTGTACTTACGTGTTTATACTTTAAGAGGCTTAAATAAATTATTATTATTATTATTAAAAATATAACTTGCGGCAATCGATAGAGCAAAATATTACAAAACGAAAGTATTGATTGAAAAAATGTCGAAAGATGTAAGTAGGTATAGGTACTTTCGAAGATATAGAGCTTTGAAAATAAAAAAAATATTAACTAACAAAAATATAATTTGAAGTCTTTACCTTCCTTACAGCATTAGATAACTCTATCCTACTTGTTTGAGCATGGAAAAGCATTTTTTTAACTTTTATTATCATGTTTAGGTAGGTATGGTCAAGAGCACGCTAAGCTTGACACTTTAAATCTTATCCTATATTAGATATTTGAGAATGAAAAAGTATTTTAAAAGTAGTAAGGTGTTTATTGGATAAGTAGGTACCCACTAAATATATCGTAAATCTAGCTACGCCCGGTTTTTTCAGTCCTAGTAGGTATAATTAGGAATATCGCATATCTAGGAAAAATATAAGTACCTAGGTGTATTGCAATCAGACTACATTCACACATAAACCCAGGACAATCGGGCAGCTGAAGGCCAACATCCAACTTCCTCATGTTCTGAGGAAAATAATTATAAATGTTCTCGAAAGAGCCCGTCTTTGTGAGGCTGAAAATGGTGGTCATTTAAGTGATGTAATCTTCAAAACCTAACTCAAAACTATCTCCATGAGTGTTATTTTTATTATCTCATAATAATTAAAATGAATAAAAAAAATTGGAGCCTATTGCAACCGCGTCGTGAGTTTTACACCACCCTGTAGTAGTATGGTCTATTATTTAAGTCTAGAACACCTGATTGTAAAATGATTCTGTATTTGATTGCGTTTTCTATTTATTTAGTTTAAATAAACAATTTATATAAATCTAAACGTAGTTTGATTGCAATACACCTACTTATATTATTCTTATGTATGCGATATTCCTAATAATACCTACTAAGACTGAAAAGACCGGGCTTGTATAGCTACACTTAAGATATATTTAGTAGGTCTTTAACGAGAGGGGTAGTTGGAAGGATAAGAAAGGGCAAAAAGGGAATGACTTTTAGTTATTTATTAGAGGAAAAAACTATTCTGAAGTAAAGCTACGAGAAGACTATGTTAAAAGACCAGCATTGACCGTCAAAAGGAAGCTAATTGTTTTTAATGACAAAATACCTATCATAAGGCTTTTCAAGTAGACGGATAGCGACCTCTCTACAGTACCTACTTATCTAATAAACACATTATTACTTATATTACACAGATTTACAGATATTACAATCTGTAATACTGTGTAGATATTATTACTTTAAAAATACTTTTTTATTCTCAAATATCTAATATAGGATAAGATTTAAAGTGTCAAGCTTAGCGTGCTTTTGACTGTACCTACCTAAACATGATAATTAAAGTGAAAAAAATGTTTTTCCATGCTCAAACAAGTACGATAGAGTTATCTAATGCTGTAAGGAAGGTAAATACTTAAAATTATATTTTTGTTCGTTATTTTTTTTTTCAAAGCTCTATTTCTCCGAAAGTATACATCTTTCGACATTTTTTCAATCAAAACTTTCGTTTTGTAATATTTTTCTCTATCGATCGCCGCAAGTTTCATCAGTGGCTGCTAAATGTTAATGTTAGCATGATTTCTCCATAGTGGGGCTCCTTCGGGTGATCACCTTGAAGTTTAGGTATACCAGGCTTCATACAAATATTTTCAAGGCTCTTTGGAATTTTGTTAGTGCTTTGAATTGTTAATATCGATCAAAGCCGAAGAGTTGTGCCAACATTTCGAGATTTGCGAACTATTAGGAATAAAGTCAAAATTTGATTTCTGGGATAAGCAATGTCGAGATTTCATAACATAATTTAGGGCCTAGACAGAAAAATATAACTGGTTTACATAAAAGTATATGATGACGTTTGTATTTTCTTAAATTGAAATTGACAAAAAACACATTAATTTTACACAATTTAAATTCCATAATACAACACGGTTATACACTAATACCGATGCAATATCGAAAAATTTGAGGTCCACTTTTGCAATCCCCTATTGACCTTGAGCTCAGCAAATAAGAGCGGCGGCGGCGCCGTATGAGAAGATGCGATTATTAAAGAATTGGCATCATTCGTTTTCACACAAAATAGGCAACTCTATAGGTTATGTGCTCTATTACATTTCAAGCAAATATTATATATTTCCTAAACTAAATGGTGTATTCACACAATTATATTTTTAATAGTTTTGCAAATTAATGCGTCTCTAGAAATGCTTAATAATAAAACTGCCGCTTGATTTACAAAACGTAGACCAAGCTCCATACATTTTTACCCATTCTCCTTTGCAAATGAAGAAACTTTTAAAACAAAATAAAGGACGTCATTCAAAACATACCAAAATGTAAAAGTGGGCGACTAAAAAGAATTAAGTTATTATTTCAAAAGGACACATTATTCTTATTTTTTTTTTTTTTTTTTTTTTCTTTTATTCATGCAGTTTTTCATTATTTTAAATACTTTAAAATAGAAAAATAAGGTCTGCACTGTTATTATTAAAACTTTTCCCTTATACCAAAAATGTTTGTATAACAATTTATTGAAACACAGGTGTATTTTCTATGCCCGGAACATTTAAAATCCAGATTTACAAGTATCAAGAACAACTCTAATAATAGTCGTAAAGTTTAGCTGTCATAGTAAAAAATGCTTAGAATAATATGTTCTTTCGAAATAATAACTTACCTTTTTTGGCCGCCACCTTAAAATTTTAGTATTTTTTGTATGGGTTGTGAATGATGTCCTTTCACGATATTTCTGCTACAAAAATGAATGAATAGGTAGTGGTCTACTAAAAAATTGCTATTCTATAAACGAAATGAAAAAACAGATTGGCACAAAACAGTAAAAAGAATCATTCTTAACGCTTAGCCAATCTCAGTTTGCAACTTAAGCGACAGAAATTCTCTGCTTAGTAAATTAAGGCTAGTTAGGGTGGACTTTAGGTGCCACTTCATTTTAAACCTAGATTGAAATACACATAACACATACCTATCTTCAATCCTGGATCAACTTGAGATAAGCTGCTATTGAAATACTGGCCCTTATTGACACCCTAAAGTATTCTTAACTTAGTTACCCCATATAAACCCAATCTTTATTAGAAATTATAATAAGAAAAATAAGATTTAAAAACATTTATATGGTTTGTTACAAATAAGCAGCACTATTAGAGGATCGAGCCAGCTAGTTTAATTTTATTCTAGTTACAAAGTAACGCAGAGTCTAGCTGTTACCAGGTTGCACTGGGAGTCTCTTATTTGATTCATTCACGTCCTTCGGGGAGGCTCCTTAGGAGATAAATTACCACCAGGACACATACTTTCTTAGCCAAATTGAGGCCAGACAAAACGCAGGCACTGGTCCAAGTTAAGAAGCAGCACATACTTAAATGCCAACAAATGATATTTTCCTTTAAATTAGAATAGAATTTTGTAACATGGAATCTGCATGATTTCAATCCCACCAACTTCACATGATGCTACATGATGGGGAAGGTGTTCCAAAAATAATAGCTACGAAGAGAGATCTCGAACACCCGGACTTGAGAATAAACACATGCTTTATACCTACACAAATTTTTACTCAACTGAAAATCTAACTTAGGTAGTGTTTCAGAGTTAGAGTTACTGGGTACTAAAGCAAACCAGTCAAATAATGACAACAAAGTCAAAGAGGTATCCATGCTGGACTGGTAGTGAAAGAAAAACTTAGAATGTGCCAGCTACCTACTCTTCCCAGGTATACATTAAAAATCTGTAAGTGGGATGCGAGGGTTTTGCTGCATAATGTGCGATCGGCTGACCACCTCTCACCATTATACAACTTGTTTTGATAACCATCACAATTTGTCAAACTTGGCATCAAGTAGTACGCTAGAACCACTGATGCTCTGCCTACCCGTTAAGTATTTTTGGCATAAGAAAAAAGGAATTTTTTTTAAGTAGAAAAACCGGCCAAGAGCGTGTCGGGACACGCGCATTGTAGGGTTCCGTAGCAGCATGGTTCAAATATGCAGCTGGCTTCTTAATTCTACGAGCATATGGACGGTTGAATTGCTAATAATGTCTAATAAAAACGAGGTCACAAAGAAAGAAGGTAACTAAAAGAGAAATATAGATTCCAGCGCCACAAGGAAAAAAAATCATCTGTTTAATAACCACCTCGCGTGGATGCAAATGGTTGTATAAAAATTGTTTACATTACATATTCATTTAAAACGCGTGTACTAACGTTAGTCATAGTTAGAGATGAAAGAGACTGTCTTTTAAGGCTTATTAAAAAGACTCCCCTCCATCTTACAGTACTTGACTCTAAAATTAAGACTGAAAGTTCGAGTTTTTATTAATAAGACTTAGTAGAAAAGATTAAAAACTGGAACGACTCGAGTTGTTTTCAAAATACAGACTTAACCAACTCCAGCTAATTTTAAAAGACTTAAACGACTCAAGTTCTTTTATGTAAAAGGGATCGCACCGCAGTTTGTGTGTGATATTAAATATTTCTTTTGTAACCTATCAACCAAAACGAATAATTAACGCCTAAACCACTAAATACATTTTGATAACATTTGACAAGGAGATAAAATGAGATATTTACATTCTATCAACACATACCTTACGATTGTCGACTTCCCAGATAATGAGTCACCAGTCTTTTAAGTCCTTTAAGCTGTTTAAGTAACAGCTCAGTTTTTTACGTTAAAAGATTTAAACTAAAAAAGCTAGTCTTATGACTAAAGGTTGGGAACTAAAAGACTGAATCAGTCGTGAGGCGTCAAAAATAAGGCGAGTCTTTATTAAAAGCCTTAAAAGACTGAGTATCGTTCATCACTAGTCATAGTCGATGTTAAAATCTCCAAATAGTATAGTATAAAAAACAAATGTATTAAAGAGTTTGTAGTTTCAGAAATAACTTAAGTTTTGGTGTAAACACAACCTAATGAAATTATAAAATTCGCAAGCGAAGCAAGCGAAAAAAATTTTTTTTTTGCGACAATATTATTAGAAATAATACAGACCTGCTGATAAAATACTTTTGATGTCATTTTCGTAATTAACACCACCAAAAACCTATTAAACGACACCTAAAATGTCAATATGTTACAGCTTGGCTTTCGACCTCGCCTCACTTTTAGTATTGAACCTTGTAAACATATTCTTATTAATTCCAAAAACTTTTGGCACTTGGTCGACTATCACTCGCAAACTTGAAAGGCCAACTTATGTGTGATAGTTATTCTTTTAATTTTGTTATATATTCTACCAACGATAATTTTTTCACATTTTTAGAAACAACCGTTTAGCTGGTAGAGGGGGGGGGCACTAACTTTGGTTTTGAGCTAAATACAACAGAATGGAAGTATTTAATCCGCGAGCGAAGCGAGCGCGAATTTTTTTTCATTAAATTATTTTTTTTTAAATTTTTTTAGCAACAAAAGTATTGTTAGGAATAATTTCGAGCTGGTGCTAAAGAGCAGGTCGCGTGGCGATTGTGTATAATTTTGATGTCATTTTCGTAATTAACACCCCCAAAAACCTATAACGACACATTAAATGTCAATATGTTACAGCTTGGCTTTCGACCTTGCCTCACTTTTAGCGTGGAACTTTGTATGGCACTTGTTTTAGATTAGGCTGAACTTCGTCGTAAATGCTAAATGCTCGTGAAATATTTAACATTTTTTTTTCATTTTAAAAATTAATTTTAAAATTTAAAATGCAAACGGACTGCTGAATCGAAAAACGTTCGTAGTAAAGTAAACCCCTGCTATGGAGGAAAGCGTTACTACCTACAGTGTCGGTAATAAAGTGTAACAGTGTGCGGTTAGCTGCGATCAAAGCTATCGTAAGTGATCGTGTGTTGCTCATATTTTCCGTATACATGCCAACGGACTGTAGTGATAATCTGATCGAGTTTACAGAATGTATAAGTGAAATGAATGCGATAATTGAGAATCAAAATGTGGAATATGTTTACATGTTGGGCGATTTCAATGCGCATCTCGGTGAGTCATTTTATATTGAACTAAAAAACTTTTGTAATGAACGATCGTGGACCTGTTTGGACACTGAGTTACTACCGGCGGACACTTATACCTACGTGAGTGAGGCACACGGGTGCCGGCGATGGCTAGATCACTCTGTAGTGACGGAGGCGGCTAGGTTATCTGTTACGAATGTGTCTGTGTTATACGATACTTATTGGTCTGATCACATTCCTCTCCTAGTGGAATGTAACCTCGGGTTAGTAGCCTCAAAATTAAATTTATTGCAAAGCACCTGTGATAAAGTAAAGTGGGGTGAGCGGGATGTGAGTCAGATCAATGAGTATCACGAGTTATGTAATAGTAGATTAAAAATGATTGATTTTGATTTTAGTTTTAACAATTGTTGTGATAAAATGTGTTCAGATGTAAGTCATAGAATATTGTTAGATAACATGTATGAGAAAATAACGTGTATACTTAAAGAGTCTGCGGCGTTTACCCGTGTAACTAGGAATAAGGGGAGAGCTAAATACGTGACAGGGTGGAATAAACATGTGCGTGAGGCTCACGTGGAGGCTCGGCTTTGTTTTCATTCATGGGTGCTTTATGGTAAACCAAAGACAGGGCTCATCTACGATAGTATGTGTGCTTCTAGAAACATTTTTAAATCTAAACTGAAATGGTGTCAGAACAATCAACAACAGATCAAAATGGATATTATTGCTCAACACCATTCAAATAAAAAGTTCAGTGATTTCTGGACACAAACTGGTTAAGCCCCAGGACTGGTCTCCCAGTGAGTGTGGCAGGTGCTCACCAGCTGAGAGAGATTGCTAATATTTTCCGGCAACATTTCAATGTGAGCTCTCCACTAGGATCCCTCTCACAGGTGCTCGATGCTGAAACTATCCCCTCACAACGAAGTATTTCTTTTACCGCGAAAGAGGTGACATCAGTAATTAAAAGTATGTCAAGAGGGAAATCACCAGGTTTTGATAGCCTCAGCATCGAGCACTTGAAGTACGCTGGAGTTCATTTGCCCAGGGTTCTTGCAATGTTTTTTAACCTGTGCCTAGGTCATTCCTACTTACCTGAAGGGCTTATGCGAACGGTGGTTGTACCGATTGTGAAAGACAAAACTGGAGACCCATCTGATTTGTCTAACTATAGACCGATATCTTTAGCCTGTGTTATCGCCAAAGTGCTGGACAGTCTGCTAGATCGGCAATTAGATAAGCACCTAGTACTCAACGATGCACAGTTCGGCTTTCGTGCCGGACTGTCCACCGAAAGTGCTATCTATTGCCTCAAGCAGACTGTACAGTACTATACAGCCAGAAAGACTCCAGTTTTTGCATGTTTTTTAGATTTGTCCAAGGCCTTTGACCTAGTGTCATACGGGGTGCTGTGGGATAAATTAAAAAAGGAAACAACCCTACCACCCGAACTGATATCTTTGTTTAGCCACTGGTACAGTCACCAAAACAATCAAATAAGGTGGGGGGAATATTTTTCTGAGAAGTATAGGTTGGAGTGCGGGGTAAGGCAGGGTGGTCTCACCTCACCAAAGTTATTTAACTTGTATATGAACAAGCTGATCGAGGAGCTCAGCAATACCAAAGTAGGTTGCCATATTAATGGAGTGTGCATAAATAATATTAGTTATGCTGACGATATGGTGCTGCTGAGCCCCTCGATTGGTGCTTTGAGAAAACTTTTGTCAATTTGTGAAGCCTATGCCAGGGCCCATGGCCTCAAATATAACGCCCGTAAGAGCGAATTTATGGTGTTCAGAGCAGGTTCTAAAACCTACTCTGATATCCCGGATATATCGCTCTGCGGCTCACCGTTAAGTCGCGTTGATAAATTTAAATATTTGGGGCACTGGGTTCTGGAGGACTTAAAAGATGGTTTGGACATAGAGCGGGAGCGCAGGTCGTTGGCTGTCAGATGTAACATGCTCATCCGCAGGTTTGCACGGTGTACAAAACAAGTGAAGGTTTCACGCAGCGGACATACAGCGACCTGCGCGTCCAGTACAATAACGCCTTCAGGATGCTGATGGGGCTGCCCAGCTATGCAATTCTCTAAGCAACACTTTAAAGCTGCGCTCAGCGCTGTGATCACGGCTGTCGCAGCCGTAACATCGTTCGCTGCGCGCACCGACGTTATGTTAGGTATTCTCTAATAGTCTGGTTCACAAGTGCCATTTTCCTCGAAACCTGTTCGCCACCACCGAAAATTATGATTTTGGTCTCATTCGATTCGGAATGGCATCTAGAAAGTTCTATCAAAATTTCAAGAGGGGCTGAAAAAAAATGCAATAGTTATAAACAATATAGTAAAACAAAAAATAAGGGTTTGGTTTTTTTTAAATATCTCAAAAACTATTTGAGATAATCGAAATTTGAAAAAAGATCCTTAAAGAGCAGGAAATTTCCTAAAAAAAACTCCTACCTCCGGGAACTGTACCAACAACCCTTATAATTTTAATTAAGTGGCGAAAATAACGGTAAAAACGCGTGGTTCGGCTGCCGCGCGCATCGCCCCAATCTGACACATGAACTAAAAAAATTATTTTTACCGATTAAATATTAATATTAAGGAATAAAAAAAATTGAGTACTAAGTAGACATATGAATAAACAATAATCCGTAAAAAAAAAATTTTTATCACAATTTTTTTATTAATTATGCTTTTGTTAATTAGTTACTTTGCACCGTTTTAATGTTAACATAAAAACGCTGATTATTACAAAACAAGAAATCTAGAATTTTTTTTTATTTTTTCGAGCTAATCTTAAAAGGGTTTAAAAGAGATTCCCGTTGGAAAAATTCCAAAATTTTGATTTTTCACTTTTTTATTAACAATTAAAGGCATTAAAAAATCATTTATGTCAATAAAACCATTAGGAAAATTTTTTTTTCCAATTATTATTAATATTTTGTTTTCTTATTGATAAAAGCCATATTGCAATAATTTTTGTTTATTTTTAACCAACGTTATTTAAATAATTGTTATAAACAAATGCATTGTTTATTGTATTTTTGAAAACTTTTTATTTGGAATTTTATCCTTGATGAAAATAATGATTTTTTTTAAAAAAATCGTTCCTTAAAAAAATTTTTTTATTAACAAAAAACGCACTTGTTAATTAACAATTTTTTTTTGTTACTAAATATTAATATTAAGGAACCGTTTTTTTTTAAAATCATTATTCATTATGTTCTTTCGTATTATAAACAAAAAAAATTTTCTTAGTAACTTTTTATTTGTTTATTAAACAAACAATTTGTTATAAACAAATGCAATTTTACGCGATATTTTTTTTTAAATACTAAAAAATATTACAAAAACAACCATATGTATTTTTTTATCGAAAAAATTTTTTTATTATTTTTTATTTAACTTTTAAAAATATTGTACTTTCGATAAAAAAATACATATGGTTGTTTTTGTAATATTTTTTAGTATTAAAAAAAAAATATCGCGTAAAATTGCATTTGTTTATAACAAATTGTTTGTTTAATAAACAAATAAAAAGTTACTAAGAAAATTTTTTTTGTTTATAATACGAAAGAACATAATGAATAATGATTTTTAAAAAAAAACGGTTCCTTAATATTAATATTTAGTAACAAAAAAAAATTGTTAATTAACAAGTGCGTTTTTTGTTAATAAAAAAATTTTTTTAAGGAACGATTTTTTTTTTTTAATCATTATTTTCATCAAGGATAAAATTCCAAAGAAAAAGTTTTCAAAAATACAATAAACAATGCATTTGTTTATAACAATTATTTAAATAACGTTGGTTAAAAATAAACAAAAATTATTGCAATATGGCTTTTATCAATAAGAAAACAAAATATTAATAATAATTGGAAAAAAAAATTTTCCTAATGGTTTTATTGACATAAATGATTTTTTAATGCCTTTAATTGTTAATAAAAAAGTGAAAAATCAAAATTTTGGAATTTTTCCAACGGGAATCTCTTTTAAACCCTTTTAAGATTAGCTCGAAAAAATCAAAAAAAATTCTAGATTTCTTGTTTTGTAATAATCAGCGTTTTTATGTTAACATTAAAACGGTGCAAAGTAACTAATTAACAAAAGCATAATTAATAAAAAAATTGTGATAAAAATTTTTTTTTTACGGATTATTGTTTATTCATATGTCTACTTAGTACTCAATTTTTTTTATTCCTTAATATTAATATTTAATCGGTAAAAATAATTTTTTTAGTTCATGTGTCAGATTGGGGCGATGCGCGCGGCAGCCGAACCACGCGTTTTTACCGTTATTTTCGCCACTTAATTAAAATTATAAGGGTTGTTGGTACAGTTCCGGGAGGTAGGAGTTTTTTTTAGGAAATTTCCTGCTCTTTAAGGATCTTTTTTCAAATTTCGATTATCTCAAATAGTTTTTGAGATATTTCAAAAAAACCAAACCCTTATTTTTTGTTTTACTATATTGTTTATAACTATTGCATTTTTTTTCAGCCCCTCTTGAAATTTTGATAGAACTTTCTAGATGCCATTCCGAATCGAATGAGACCAAAATCATAATTTTCGGTGGTGGCGAACAGGTTTCGAGGAAAATGGCACTTGTGAACCAGACTATAAGCTCTACTTGCTCGTCGTCGATCTCTCGGCTGCGGGAACTCACGGCTGTTGGCAAGGCTGTGCTAGAGCGGTGACGAATCTTATTTTTACAGTCTATAATTTCTCGACTAGTAGATTTTGGCTATTTCCTCGTATTAAAAAATACATTAAGTACACATTTTATATTAAGAGATATGTAGTAATTTCTTGAATGTATAATATCAATAATTTACTACTTTAAAATAAAGGCACAACGATACAGATTAAAAAAAACCTAACCTAACTTTGCGCTTGCGTTTGCGGTCGAAGTTACACAGAAATACTTAATAATGATGAAAAAAATCTCTCCGTTCCAAGACTGCTTATTAAGTATGGGACTGTGGTTCAACCCACGCCAGCCACTTGAAATTTTTACGCATTCTACAATCTTCCATCATCATTTTACGTCTATACCCTTTGTGACTACCACACAGTGAACACTTCGCGAAGTGTATTTTGAATCTATTAAGAAGTAAGTATTTCCTACTAATTATTTATGTTTTCGTCAATAAAATCAGTGAGTATATTCAATTTATCAAGTCAATTACTTAATAGGTTTTTGGGTGGTACTAATTTATAAATATCAACTTTATTTTCAGTGGCTCGTAATGCAGGACCATCCACAGCTCAAGAGCTCAATTCAAAAAATTTATTGGGCTGATGGAGACGAGATCATATCTTGCCACTGGGCATGCCTGTACAACCAATGCTAGGACCCGGATGCGAAATGGATAGGAATAAGTCGCTCTAGTACTGATGGCAACGGGTGTGTTAAAGATTGGAAGCAGTGGGCAAAGGTATGTAATGCACATTGCACATATTTAAGTATATAACTTTTAATTTTGTGTTAAGACGTTTGTATCTAGTTCAGTGAAGTAAGATCTTTTTTTCGTTGTGTGTAGTATTGGAAAGATAAAAAGGCTACAGTTAAAAGGAAGGCCAACATGGCAGAGGACGATGCTGAGGTGGTGGAGCTCACTGAGCCAGAACAACGAATTATAATTATCGCTGGTGGCCTAACCTTTGCTACTGGTGATAGGCACCTTTCTATTAATCCATTCCCAGTAGTTATGTACTTACCTACATGTTAAATTCTTTACTAACGACATAAAAGATATTACTGAATAATATAATAAAATTAATCCTTACTAATATTATAAATGCGAAAGTAACTCTGTCTGTCGCGTGTCTGTGTGTCTTTCACGCCTAAAATACTGAAGCGATTTTGATGAAATTTGGTGCAGTTATAGATTAGAGCCTGGGAAAGGACATAGGCTACATTTTATCCCACAATTGGGCACGATATAACCTGTAGTCCACGCGGGCGGAGCTGCGGACGGAAAACTAGTGGTTAATACTCGTAATTATATGAATGGTTTTACTAATAGTAATGTTTTACTATAACTAAATGCCGTTGAATTTACAGCTCGCACGGATGGAGCAAGGGGCGGTGGATGTGCGCGGCGCCTCATATTAGTGGAGACACCGACCCAGCGCGGGCACCGCTCACTGCCGTCACAGAGCAAGTGGTGGGTCCCCGCAGCGACGCCGCGTGCTTCGAGGCGCGCGTACCCAGGGAGGAATGTCTGCGGCCCGGCGACGTCTGCTGCGACCGTCTCCGCCATCGCAACGCCGGCCGCTCCGAAATGGCGAGCGCCATTGAAAATGCCGCGCCGATGCGGAGATTGCCATTGCATTCAACAATCTGCTGTACGACGTTGACCTGTTTATTAGTACAGTGGTTCCAGATTCAATACTAATGATGACTTTAGCTTAATGTCCTGGGTCTTTTTTGTGTTTATCCATGTCACACAAAGCGCAAAGTTTTCCTAGTATGGGCCTACATGAGCTTGAGCATTATAATTATTAATAATTTGCTCGTAAAAATTATAGTATATTGCACTTTTTTCAGACGAGTCCCTATATAATAAAATATTAAGTGACATTGATTACAATTTACAATTAATACTTTAAAAAAACTCGTAAAATCAAGGTTATTGTAATAACATTTCTCAGAAACTAAGGTTTGTTACTATTTTGTTTGAGACTGCTCGATTTTGTGAAATTTATACTATATTTTTTTCTAACTATGAACCTTCAGGTCTATTAATATCTATATTTCTTAAAATATTATGTTTGCAATATTACGACTGTAGGTAGGTATATGTTCTAAATTAAATAAATATAATTTAATTAAGAGAAAATAATTGTAATTAAGTACTTAATTTTAGAAGGCAAAAAATAAAAGCAATTTAGTTTGATGTTCTTTTTTTATTTTCACTGACCCAAAAAAAAAATTAAATGCTAATCCAGCATTTTTTTTTTTAACTAAAAACACACATAATAATGTGTGATAACATAATAATGTGTTAATAAACTAGAACAGAAAAAAAACAATCAAATTAAAGCATAATGGGTTTGTTCAAATATGTGATGGATGGGATTTTCTTTTTCTTGTAAGTTATTGGGTAATTCCAAGATTGGCTATCCAGCACAATTACATATATTATGCAACACACAGTAAGCAACGGCTATTTTAGACACCATATCTGGGTCATAGTGCAGATCTCTGTGGACTAGAAGGCATCTGCACTGCCCTTCAAAATTCCAATTGTCCTTTCGACACTTTGTTGTTGTGCCGTGCAGTGAATTGTAGTAATCCTCTGGTGAACTAGGCTCGAGATTAACATTGTTAAATATTTTCCAAACCTAACAAACATGCTCTCTCCTCTGCTGTTTAATTGTTCTAGGTGATGTTTTATGGCTGTGTTATTAAAAACAAAACTGTCGTGTGTGGTCTCACTGAATGTAGCATCTCCATGTAATATAAAAAGGTCACAATCATTGATCTGAAATATAATAAGTTTTAAATTTAACACATTAATCAAATAAAAATATTAACATAACCTCTGTTTATAGGCCACAACTTTATAAGTAATTTACTAAGTTTTAGGTTCACAATATAAATATTCAATAAAAAGGTGTGTACTTACATATTTATAATTTAATCCGATATTAGCACTTCGAATTCCACTAAAATAAATTAAAAAGCCTTGCCAACAGCCACGAAATAGAAGCTTTTGAGTTTGACATTAAAAATCGTAGGCGTACGCCGAGGCTGTGGCTGAAGTGGAGGCTGTTTTGCTTAGAGAATACCGATTTCCTTTAAGAAATGTCAAATAAGTGATTCCATATCACGCCGTCTGCAGCCGTGCGGCGCTAGTGTCGGCAGCGTTGAAAATGTTATGAAGTAGAATACGAAACGTGTATTCACCGCTGTAACAGCCGCTGCGATCAAGGCTGTGTTTGCGCTTAGAGAATCGCACTGCAGGCACTGCAGTGCTTCCAGAATGTTCGCGGAGCATCGTGTCGACGACTTTCCTACTATAATAAGGAAGCGTTGCGCTTCCTTATTAAGTCGCACGAGGAGCAGCAACAACAGCATCCTGACGGCGTTATCTGACCGGTGGGACTCCCTCCTCTTTAAGAGGTGGATGGAGGTCCACACGGTTAGAAATACTATTATTAAATGTAATTATGTACCCTACTAACATTAGTTTTGTAAGAAAAATTGTATACTAACACTTTTATGGGCTCTGCCCGAAATAAACGATTTATTATTATTATTATAAAAAACTATCCTATGACATCTCACCCGATGATATCGGCGAGAAAAAAAAATCCATCGCCCTTTTACATGTATGGGAAACACCCGAAAAGTTTTTTTTTTACAAAATTTTATTTTTTATATTTGTCGGCGCAATTAATATGTATGAACATGCCAAATTGCAGCTCTGTAGTACCAAGGATCTAATATTAGTAAATATATTCTAATATTAGTAAATATACTCGCAAACTTGAAGGGCCAACTTATGTTTTATAGTTTTTCTTTTAAATTTGATGTATATTCTACCTCTGTGAATTTTTCTAAATTTTTAGAAACAACCGTTTAGCTGGTAGAGGGGGGGGGGGACACTTGTGTTTGACAAAAATTTTCACTTTAAAAATTTATGATTCGCAAACGGAGTGCTAAATCGAAAAACGTTCGTAGTAAACCCCTTCTATCTTTTAAAAAGCTATTTTTTGACACCCCACTCGATGATATTGGCGAGAAAAAAAAAATTCATCGCCCTTTCACGTCTATGGGAGACACTCGAAAAAAAATTTTTTTCTAAGGTTTTACTCTACAGTTCTATCGGCGTGATTAATATGTATAACCATGCCAAATTTCAGCTCTGTAGTACCAAGGGTTTCTTAGAAAACCCGCGGACAGACGGACAGACGGACATGGCGAAACTATAAGGGTTCGTAGATTACTACGGAACCCTAAAAACAGTGAAAGTGAAAACTAGTTTCAGACTGCGAAATAGCGTCTTGATACCAAGAAGCTATTTAAGTATGTAACTTGTTCAACATTAACCAGCTATAATACCTTAAGTTTTTTTTGTAATGGCAACCGGTCGTGTATATCGACCATTACTGCCAGTGTGAAGTCCGGGGAACACAAACACAAATAAACTGAAACTGGGGTCACTGGGGCTTTTTTTCGGGGCGGAGTCAACTCGAGTAACTGATGTTATGCAGATTATAAACATTTTACCATCGTTCAACATTAACCGGCTAGAAATTATACTTAACTTTATATCTGAACAAATAAACTGAAACTGGCAGCTGACTCAACTCGAGTAACTGATGTTCGGGAATATTATAAACATTTTACCTTTTTTTATTTAGAAAACTACATTTTAAGATTAGATTTTACCTTGTGTGTGTATTGAAGTATTAGAATGTGAAATTCTTAAGCCACTACTTATCACTACCGAAAAAAAAACTACTTCACTAACTACTAAGACCACTACTTGACCAGATCACGCTCAGAGGGTCCTGTTAGGTTAGATCTTCCAAATAATTTTCTACTTTGATTTTCTGTATAGGTATAATATACACTTGACACTGCACTGTTCAGTCGGCGTGTCGGAAAAGGGGAAGCCCACGGGATACCAACCCACTGTATACTTCACTCTGCAATATTGGCTTGAAGGTTTTACAAGACTGACAAAAATGGATGTTTTGCAATCGCAGGCAAGGATTTGCATAAGATTTGAATTTATTTTACTGCCCACAATTGCAGTGATTATCTGTTAATCATTTTAAGACAACTTAACATGACAAAAATCCTTAAAATCTTATAAATATACTGTTTTCTTTAACTTTGGAGTGTGCATAATATAGATTAGTTAGGGTAAATAGTAAAATTTCTGGAGACGATCCGCCATTTTTGAAATCTTGTTTCTATCAAATAAGAAGCTGGAAATGCATAAATTTAATATATAAACACAACGAAAAACGATTAATCTATTCTATTCTATTCTTATGCATACATGGCTCTGTCCTTTTAAAGTAAGACAATTTTGCCAATATCGAGGTTGGAAACTACAAGTGAACGTGGAAGATAATTAAACAATTAAACAGTATTGAAGCGACATCACGGTTTTAGATTAACCAGTTGCAAAATCCACTACACACGTTTTAAAAGAAAATAAGATAAAAATTACAAAACAACACTACAACAGAAAAAAAAATAAGAAGGGAAAAATGCGGGAAAGCAAAAAGAGGAAAAAAAAAGAGAAGGGAAAAGGAAAACGATTAATCACTTACCGTTATTCCAGTTTGTTGACATATGTCAATGACGCGGCACCCACTTTGCCGTAAAGCAATAATTCTCTCCCGCTCCAGTCGGCTTAAAGTGGGTGCCATCTTGAATCAATTGAGTTACAAGACTACCGACAGCGTACACAGCTTTCACTCAAATGACAAGTGTGACGTAACATTTCGCGATTAATCGATCGCAAGCTATCGGCTATCATCGGTTGACGAATGCGGAAGCGCCGGTGAACGGTGGACTTATTTTTTCTATGTCTATGGCCATGGGGTGGCCTACGATTGGTCCCCGATTTGAATTTCGTCATAATCAATCGGAAGCTTTCGGCTAACATCGGTCTCCGAATGTTGGCTAGCCTATGATTGGTCCTTACTATTAGAATCTGATCAGACATTGGCAAATTTAAGTTTATCTAAGGTTTAGATAAAAATGGACCAATAATAACAAGGTGACTTTCTTTCTAACACTATGTATTATGTATTAAGCGCCTTTATGTACCATGGGTAGCCTGATGTGCTGTTGAGTGTACTTACAATAATAGTGCTGACATACGGTGCTTACAATTTTAAAACTTTTTATTGTTGCAAAGTACTTGCGATAAAAGTGCCAACGCACGGAAATTAAAATTTAAACTTTATACGTTTTCAAAGTATTCGCCGTAATAGTGCCAAGACAAGGCACGGTATAGATTTCGAAATTTTTGACTTTTGCAAAGTACAAGATTTGCAATAATAATGCCAACGTATGGTAATCATAAATTCGAAACCTTTGCCTGAATTCTACGCGAGAACCTAACTCTAACCTAAATAACTAAGCGAACATTTTGCTTTCGAAGTGACCTGCACAAAGTTGCAAAATGTTTTTGCAAATAAAAACACCATCTAACGTTGAACTGCAATTTCTGCGCAAGAATTATTGTTACATTACAAACCGGAAATGGAAACTGATTTTATCCATCGCGTCTTAACGCAAAGAGATGTTTTTTAGCCTTACAGTTACAGGCTTAGATGTATTATTCATAGTCATGATAGATCAGATCTATCTTACATATATAGAACCATGTGCTACTGATGTACGCAGATTGAAGGTGAGTATTAAGCAGAACAACTTTTGAATAAAGGAGTTCTTACCAGTGTACCAAGTTTCGAACAAATAATTGCATTCCAGTGCAATTTGCCTAAAATACATTGTGTGAACGGATCCACCAAATGAAATTTTTAAATGACCACTAATTAGTGTTTTACTAGTACTTTAGATGTTAAGTCAATGCAATTAATGTAACAGTTAATCACTCGGATTTCTACCAAGAAAGAAAAATACTTTCGCTAAGTCCGTTATAAAAATGGGGTCAAATGTTTTCCAGAAAAACTATCTAATCTTAAATAATACTTGTTTTCCCTGTCTTGGGCTGCTTCTATTCCCTCAAAGTATTCCCTACAGGAATTAACAAACTTTAATCAAAACTTGAACCAAATATTTTTACCAAAAACCGTAGATACCTGCTACGTGTATATGGTATAGCTGGCTAATGCCTGTCATATAATTTTTAACCGACTTCAAAAAAAGGAGGAGGTTCTCAATTCGACTGTATTTTTTTTTTTGTATATTTGTTACGCGATAACTCCGCCAACTGTTGTCCGATTTTCAAAATTCTTTATTTGTTCGAAAGAGTATACTCCTGAAGAGGTCCCATATAAATTATATCGAAAATGATTCAGCGCTTTTAAAAAAAAACAACAAAAACAAAAAATACTACAAACTAGAACATCATCTAAATAAATGAATGACATTTCTGCTTGTAGTTATCTGCTAATAGGCATTGTAGTCCGCAAAATATACTAGATATCTACTTTGTGCGAACTCGTGTTAGGATTGAAGTCGGTGACTCATACGTTTTTAACGTGGAAAATTATTTGTATCAGAAAAACATTCCGGATGTTTTATACATTGCGAAAGTCATTTCGCGATAAACAATGTTTGAGAAACAAAATGTTTACACGTAAAACCACCTCCTCTTGAGCAGATAATACCGCACTTTAACGTGATGTAACGTAAGTTAAAAATGTCTCTTATTTGAGAAAATTTTAGAAATTATAATCATACTAACGCAGCTGCCTGCTGTTATGATAGTCAGACGCATCTCACGTATAATGGGTACTTTAAAGGACTTTGCCTTTTGAACTAAATTTGAATATCTAGATCTGAATGAACATCTGGAAATATGAATTATAGTTTTCTTTCTTTCTTTCTAACGAATTGCTTTAGATCTTTTAACTTGCAATTTTTCGTACCAAACAGAACCCATATATTTTCATACAACGTATGAATAAATACTCTGCATAGTCAACTTAGATGACTAAAATGTCACCGATGAGTCAATTTAAGCAGGCAACTACTTGTTGCAGGGTGACACCTTGCTTCTGTCAAGCCATTAGAAGACAAATGTTCCGTTTTCTTCACCTTTCACCTTAATGCATCTGTGGCGGATGCCACCGCTCCGTAAAATGGAGCAACCAAATTCTGTGGCTGCGATTGGCCAGCCTGCGAGCGCCAAATACGCGCCAATGTTTAAGCTTGCCAATGAACGACAAGTTTCTTACTTGGCCGTTCCTTTAAATAAGATGGAACTGTGTTATAGGAGACACAGTAGGACATTGCGAACACGCAGCGCGGAACTAGAAGTTGTTACCTAGTTAAGTAGACACTTATGTACTTGTGAAAATACAGTGAAATAAACAGTTACTTATAAACTGAGGGATGTGTTAGATAATTTCCTAAACCTCCCCAAACATCTAACTGATTGCTTTTAGCACTGTATCTCACATGAACGTGTTTTTTTTCGGGATACATGATAATAATTAAGAAACTATATAAAAAAAAACAACTTATCATGGTCAGCGAATGACAAATTAATCATCTGGCTTTATATTCCTAAATTTGGTGACGACATGGTTTTCGTATATCCCGGAAATTCCTTGAAGACTTGGCCCAGTTTTAAATTGTACTAATTAATTGTATTTTATATAATTTAACTTTCTCAATCGGAGAATTTCATTATCAGACCTAGAATGATACAGAGCAATATTATTCTTACCAAATTATTCAATATTTTTCGGGACATTAATATTAAGATTTCATAAATATACCTGAAATCCGTTATTGAACGAACCAAGCTCAGCCCCTTAGCTTGGGTGAGTTTTCAGATTTAAACTATCTTAGTCCATGTTTT
The DNA here is from genome assembly GCA_949987775.1 of Aproaerema taeniolella. NCBI lineage: Eukaryota > Metazoa > Arthropoda > Insecta > Lepidoptera > Gelechiidae > Aproaerema > Aproaerema taeniolella. Next base: position 25,929 of record CATLJT010000227.1, read on the forward strand.
GCTCGACTTTTTTCTCTTAGATATCACTATTTCCTGAAACATCTAGAGACAGGGCAGTGCCCCCGCTACAGTAAATTATAATTTCTACAGAATAATGTTACGTAGGTAAGCTGGGGGCAATAGTAACACTTTTTGTTTCTAGACCTGTGGTTCAAAAACTACTCACAATATTTTAACCATGTATAATAATAATGAAACCAACATTCATAATTACAAGTTTCATTAATTAAAATCAACAAATTATTTAAAAAAGCATCTTAAAAACGAGTTCGAATGGATTAGTGTCCAATGGTACAAATGACCCTTACTTTGGGTGAATTGTAACATTTCTTTAGAAGGTAATAAAAATCATATTTGTGAATCTTATTAAATTTAATTACTATATAAGACCAGTCTTTACGATTTACAATCAGTCTGTCATAACAGGAACTTCAAGTTTCTTAAAACTAGTGACACAAAAATTAAAAAAATCTTTAAACTGAAAAAAGGCAACAACTTCTTTGAAGACTAACTTAAATCAAATTCTCCTTGACAGTAATATCACAATCATGTAGGTATTCGTTTGCAGTACTTAGTAACTTTACAAGCTTATAAAGTAATAAAAAAAATAACAATTTTAACTTTGTATGAAGGTACGATTGACCCCTGGTACTATTGACCCTTGTTACAATTGACCCTTTAAACAATCAGCCTGTTTCCTCTGAAGGTACAAGATAAATATGCTAGATGTCGTCGCACCAGTCCACATGAGTTGCAAATCTTTTGATAAATAGATTACAACGTTATTAATGTTTGTTTATTACTAATAAATCAATTCTATCCGAACTTATTACTAAAATAAACCAAATATTTTGTGCCTTTATGGATAGAATTTATTTATTCGTAATAAACCAATGTCTAAAATTGTATTATACTGGGTGAAAAAAAACCTCCTAGCTATATTCAAAATCCTGAACCAGTATCACTCAAAGAACACATTTATGAAAAAAAATTTTTTTTAATATTTTTTCAATGGGAATAGTTCATTTTTTGCCTAAACGTAGACATTACTCCTACACCAGGCACGCGAGGGGTACGGGAAGCGCTCGGGCGGTGCACCCGAGTAGTGTCTACATTTAGGAAAAAACCCACCGATAAAAAAAACAAAAGAATAACAAAAAAAAAGTGTTCTGTAAGTGATACTGGTTCAGGATGTTCAATAAAGCTAGGAGGTTCTTTTTCAACCTGTAAGTATATGAAAATCAAAATATTTCTACCCTATGTGGACTTTAGCGCCATCTAGCAGATTTTTTGTACCTTGCTTCCAAAAATCAATCATATAAAAAAAACTATAAATCAGTCGGATTCGCAATTTTCGCAAATAAAAACGGGATCCTGAGCTGTACACTCTTCATGTGCCCATTTCCGGCACTGTGTGCACTGAATCCAGATTTCATTGGATCGACTGGTACTATATGGTTCAGAACAAATCAAGCAAAACCATTCTTCCTCGTCATCAGAAGCATCAACATGCGTCAGTGTCGTTTTTGGAATTGTTGTTTTCGTTATTTTTTTTTTCGTGCTCTTTTTGCCTTTACCTTTACCCTTACCTTTGCAATTTTCTGGTTTATCTAAGTCCATTTTCTTAATTTTTTTGACTTCTCTTCTTTTTTCTGCTTCCTCTGCTTCTTTCTGTATCTTGTTTTTTTCTGGGGTCTCAGTGTAAATAGCGGATTGTCTTTTTTTCCTCCCTCTGTTTGAAGTTTTACGCGGCGGTGCTTTCGGAAGAGGGCGTACTAATTCAGGGGTAAATCTATCTCCTTGTGCTGAAGTAGACGGTTGGGGCGACATGCTCCCACTAATACCATAAGATGAAGTACAGATTGGTTCATCTGGCAACAATGGATCGAGATTCCGATTCCATTCGTCCGAAATGATTACATTATCAGTCAAAAGGTTTTCACTGGTTGAAGCATTAGGCATCGGTGAGTCTGTTGCACTTACCGTTTCTAATAAATTTTCTGAAGACTGTGTAGGCCCAGAAGTAGAAATTTGCTGAGTAGCCTCTTGAGGTAATGGTCGATCAGTCACATACGATGGAGCGAATTCAACGTCGTCAAAAACTTCCCTATTAAATGGGTAGATTCCAGTCTTGCGAAATCCTCCCTGGATGTTCCTAGGGGTAAAAGCTTGTGGAAATGCATCTGTTACAATGGATGGTATATTATAAATCGTCATCGTTTGTCCGGGATGGTTCCTCATCCAAGCGTCACAAGCAGTGTTTACCGCCTTTTTGAATGGCGCGTACACAGACACATCCAGAGGCTGGAGTCGGTGCGAGCAGTGGGGCGGAAATGACAGCATGTCAATTCCATTTTCCTTGCAGAAATCGAGGGCCTGAATGGTAATATGGGACGGATGGTTGTCTAAAAGCAGCAAGACTTTATTTTGTTTATCTGGCTTTGTGTGATGTTTAAAATGATGTAAAAATTTGAGAAATTGGGTCGCCTCCATCCAACCTGACGCGTTCCCGGCTCCTGTACTGCCTGGTGGACCGTCACGAACAAAGTGATCTTGATACCTTAGACGTGGAAAAACAAAGAATGGAGGTAGAGAATTCCCTAAAGCATTAATTGTCTTGGCTACCGTTACAAGTGTCCCACGTTCGCCAGATGTGAGTGCTCCCACTTGATGGCTCCCTTTCCTGGCCACAACACGATCAGGTTTTTGGACCGTCGTAATCCCCGTTTCGTCCATGTTGTAGATGTCCTTGTGTTCAAAATTATGTCTGTCCGTGACTTTAGCTAAATTGTCGAAAAAAAGATTGACATTGGTTCTATTGAAGCAAGGCTTGTGGCTTCAGCACATCGTACTGAAAGTTCCGGGTGACGCTTCATAAAAAACGAAAACCAATCTACACCAGCCATTTCATTTTTGTCCCAAGATGCTGGTCTTTTCAAGTCATATTTGACCGCCAGCTCATATGCCAATCTCCGAACATTTTTTGGAGGGAGGCCATAATATATCTCAGCTGATTGTATTAAATATTTTGAAATTCTTTCTTCTTGATCGTCTGAAAAAACTCTGGTAGCTGGATTGTATCCCATTGTCACTGGACTGTTAGGATTTGCCTCTTTTTTCTTTTTAAATCGCATTAAAGAAACGTGACAGAGACCAAACATGTTAGCTGCCGCACGTATTTTTCTTCCGCCTAATATTTCTTCATAAGCTTGTTCGTAAAGGAGCAAGTCTTTCGACCCCCTATCAGTTTTTTTTTTCCTTTGGCGTGGCATCTGAAATCAGGTTAACACTTGTTGTAGGTAGGTATAAATAAGGACTCAGTTGGAAATTATTATTTACATATCTATGATTTCTTGAATATTAAGACATTTTTTTCGGGAATTTTCTAACACTATAGGTATTTGATGTCCAAAAAAATTAGTTTTTTTCTAAAGAACTTAATTAAAAAGTCGTCGTTTTAATACTGAAAGAAAAGTGATTTTTTATATCAAAAACTATATTTCATCTAATTCGGTTAAAATGACAAAACTGCTGCAGGGTCACTTGTACCACGGGGTCAATTGTAACGTTACTATTGACCCCTTCACTGTTGGTACAATTGTCCCCGAGAATACATTTTGAATAAAACGACCAAAATTAAAGTAATTTAAAAGCAAATACGTTTGGTTAAATATTTATTGGTGTGCCTCATTGAAACACCAGCGACTAGTAACAATTAGTTTTCGGTAGTACTTTTAGAATTCATGAAAATTTAAATTATATCAAGCAAAAAAACTTACTGCGGACAGGCAAAAAACAAAAATCCTCTCTCGACACCTCCGTTTCGCAGCGAGCGCGCCGTCGACTGGTGAGCAGGTCGGGACCTGTCCAATGCTTATTTAGCTGCACTCACACATACACAGGTATCTCACACTCTAAGATATCGCCATTGTTACTATTGACCCGTGTTACTATTGCCCCCGGTTTACCTAAGTGAGTCTTGTTCATGCAGCACTTATTGCTTATTTTTATTGTACTTGTATACTTACTTTTACATAAATCTATTACTTTCAAGGTGAAAGTCGACAGTTGTTTCTTTTCACAACTTAAAGCCTAATAATAAATATCTGACTCGTTTTATATTCAAAACCAGACCAATCAAAGTTTCTGAGTGATAAGAACTATAATAAACACCCTGTAGTATGTATAACTATGTTTACTTAATGTGGGTAGGTTCTCATGTATTAATATCATGATTTACCCTCAATAAATTCAGTGTTCATCCAGCCTCTTGTGTTTCACTACATGGTGGCAGCGGTGGGATGCGAACCCACGCCCTTTCGGACTGGTGCCTAAAACCAGTAATGTAGTGAAACACAAGAGGCTGGATGAATACTGAATTTATTGAGGGTAAATCATGATATTAATACATGAGAACCTACCCACATTAAGTAAACATAGTTATACATACTACATGTTTCTCTTTTTGAAAGATTAAGATTAATTTTTAAATTTCTCTACATAACACAATATGACAACTTTAATAATAATATAACAACAACTTAACAACAAAATATAAATGGATTTTGTATTTACTTAAAATTATGCTTTTTATTTTTTGTGAACAGCTAACTAGACCTACTAACTAACTACTATAGAGGGTAAGTAAATAACCCTACTTCTTAACTATTACCGTAACCAAAACTAATAATAAAACAAAAATACCTAACCTAGCTTATAACGACAATATTAATATGCCTAACCTCTACCAGTTATTTGAGTGATCCTAAACACAGCATCGAGGTAGACACGTCGATTCAACCAGTTATTTGTCCAGTACGAAAAATACCCTTAGGTATACGGGATAAACTACGCGACGAATTGATTAGAATGGAACAATTAGGAGTAGTGCGCAAAGTAGACCATCCAACTCCTTGGGTAAGTGCCATTGTTATCGCGGCCAAGAAAAATGGTGATATTAGAGTATGCTTGGATCCTCAACACCTAAACCGAGCCGTGCGGAGGGCGCACTTCGCGTTGCCGACAGTCAGCGAGCTAGCGGCGCGACTGCGAGGCGCGCGCTTTTTCAGTGTGCTAGATGCTCGCTGTGGCTTCTGGATGCTCAAACTCGATGATGCCAGTGCGGACCTGTGTACGTTCAATACACCATTCGGTAGGTATCAATTCTTGAGACTACCGTATGGTATAAATTGTGCTCCTGAAATGTTTCATGCGAAGGTCAGACAGTACTTAGAGGATCTAGAAGGGACTGACTCCTTTGTGGATGACATAATTGTCTGGGGTGCTACTAGGGCTGAACACGACTACAGACTGCAACGGTTGCTTCAAAGAGCGAAAGAGATTGGGATGCGATTTAACGAAGAAAAGTGCAAGTTTGGCCTTAGTGAGATAAAATATCTGGGGCACATATTTGACGAGAATGGTATGAGGCCTGATGATGATAAGGTCAAGGCTATTGTACAAATGCCGGACCCAGTAGATAGGCGTTCTTTGGAACGGTTTCTGGGGATGGTTAATTACTTATCCAAATGTATTCCTAATTATTCGGAGACGGTAGCAGTATTGAGAAGTTTGTTAAAAAAAGATGTCGAATGGGTATGGGATACTCAACATTCAGAAGCAATAAAACGATTAAAACAAAAAATTTCAGCAGCGCCAGTGCTAGCGTTATACTCACATACGTTACCCATTCTACTCTCGGTCGACGCTAGATCTGAAGCGCTGGGGGCTGTGCTGTTGCAGGACGGGCGCCCGGTTGAATTTGCTTCACTTACGTTGACGGAAACCCAGCGACGTTATGCTCATATAGAGAAGGAAATGCTGGCAATTGTTTTCGCGTGCGAACGGTTCCATCAATACGTATTTGGGAGAACAGATGTAACTATTCAAACGGATCACAAATCTTTGGAGGCGATCTTCAAAAAGGCTTTATCAGCTGTGCCCGCAACACTGCAGCGTATGCGATTACGCTTGCAAGGTTACACTTTTAAGGCGATTAGATCCCTCAATTTCCGAATATTGAGCATTTTGTAAAGCTTACTTCTCATTTATGACTGGCCAGGGAAAGTTGAAAAAAAAATATGTGAAACATCTGTTCAAGGACTACATGTGGAACGTCAGTTTTTTTTTTTACGTCTTTGTATTGCATTTAAAAAAAAATACCACGAGACATCGATTTTTGACTTAAATTCCTTACTGCTCCTAAACGGCTATGATATATGGAAATATTCTTATACTAATTAATTAAAAATCCCTTTTTCTTGAAACACAACGTTTAAATTTTGTAAATCGAACAATATTTTCATTCAAAAGTTACGAAAAACGGAAATTCGAACGTTTAGTTGTAGAGGGTGGTCTGCGCGGGCGCGGGCGGCAGTCCCATAGAGTAACTTATATATTGGGAGGAATAGAGTGCGCAGCTGTCCTATTTAATAAGCGCCATGTAGTGATTTGTGACCAAACAACTATAGAACGATGATGTTTACTGCCTTATAATATTATTTTTTACTATTATTCAATTTGCTTGAATTACATATAAATTCTATCTGCAAATGCAAAATTTACATCATAGCATCAAAAGTAAATATCGCAGATAGAATTTATATGTAATTCAAGCAATTAGGTATGTGAAGTGAAGGGTTTGTAAAAGAAAAAAAAAGTCAATTTGTATTATTTTTATTTCTTCTTTTTTTTCTTGTTGCTGTTGTAAAGTTTTACAGCCATTTTTTGTACATCGTCTTTATTGTTTGCATCAATTTTGGTGCCATTTAACAATTTATTTACATCTCGGCACCAGTTAAAAATGAAAAAATTGCAAGTCAAATCAATAAAAAAATCAATCAATCTATCTTTGTTTTCCTTACATTTAAAAACTTCCATATCTACAATTGCAGAAATTATAGTTTTACAATAAAGTTTTAAATACGATATGTGGCTTCTGTTTTCTAAAATATTTGTTACAATGTCTTGTAAATCTGAAAAAATTTTTATTAAATCGTCAGATGGATACATTAAATTTTTTGTTTTATAATATTCTCTCCTGTTTATATATTCGTTGGTTTTTTCTTCGTCTGTTAAAGTTAGGCACTCATGACATTTCTTAAATATTTTTTTTTTGCTTGTCTTAAAATGTATCCACAGACATACCTAACTCAGCTCTGCGAAAATTTTTGGATTATTTTTTTTAATCTGAAATTCTGTAATTTCTATACATAAATCGTTGCTATTTATTTCTATGTCTGGATTTGGATGAGGCACTTCTTTTCTTTCCTCGAACAATTTTTTCATTGTTTTGAAAGATTTACAAAATCCAAAAATGCAGAAAATAGAAATACATCACACTTTGTTTTAGCATCTTTTAATGTATACATTGGACACCCTGTAATGCTTTATTTGGAACTCACCAGTTG
>CATLJT010000228.1:0-174516 GCA_949987775.1 Aproaerema taeniolella
GCTTATATACACTGGGCGTCAAAAATAAGTAGTACACTTTTCAAATTGCAATTACTCCTAAACTATAGTAGTTACACTTATGAAATAAAAAGCAGTTTATAGTAAACTTAACGAAGTTTATTAAAGTTATATTTTATTTGGCATGAATAAAGTTTCAAACTTAAAATTAAGATAAATACTAAAAAGTATCAATTTTTAACGATATGTCAACCACTTAATTTTCACGTTTTGGAACTTTTTCACAATTTAATAACTTGTGTTGCCGCCTCGGGCTCTAATTACAGCTTGGATCCGGTTTGGCATGCTGAACACTAAGTTTCGGAGGCGGTGTTGGGGAATATTTTCCCATTCTTCTATCAGCGCATGTTTTAGAGCCCTGAGTGTGGCAGGAGGTGGACTGCGCCTTCTGACTAGCCTCCCAAGCTCATCCCAGGCGTGTTCAATCGGGTTGAGATCTGGGCTTCTCGATGGCCAAGCCATCAAGTTGATGCCAACCTCCTGAATGTACTCTTGTACGTGGTGAGCAGTGTGTGGCCGGGCGTTATCATGCATTAGGATGGCTCCATCACCCATTTTTATTAAATATGGCCCTGCATACTCGTTGAGGATCTCCGAGGCATATCTTTCACCAGTCAAAGTCCCATTTTCTATTACCACAAGCTCTGTGCGACTCTCTGAAGAGATACCAGCCCATACGTGTACAGAGCCCCCGCCATATTGGACTCTTTCCGAGATACAATCTTGAATGTATCGCTCACCGGGTCGTCTGTAGACTCTCCGCCGTCCATCTGAAGTGTATAAAGAGAATCGAGACTCATCTGTGAATAAAACTCTAGCCCATTCTTCTTCGCCCCATTGTACGTGTTGACGGGCGTAGCGTAGTCTTGCTACGCGATGCTCTGTCTCAAGTTTGGGGCCATTTGCTGGTCTTAGAGGCTTCAGGTTAGCTTCAGCAAGTCTTCTTCTCACTGTACTCTCACTGATGTAGTCTGTTCGGGTCCGAAGAAGCTGTTGCTGAACCTCAACTGCATTAAGGTGTCGATTTCTTAACACAGTGGAAACAATAAAGCGATCTTCTCGGGTACTTGTGCACCTGGGTCTGCCATTACCTCGTCTCCTTAGATGGTTTCCAGTCTCTTCGTACCTTTGCTTTACTCGCTGAACCGTTCTTAAAGTTACACCCACCCTCCTTGCAGTACGACGCATACTGATGCCCACTTCGAGAAAAGCTAAGATTCTTGCACATTCTTCTGGTGAAAGAGGCATGATTAGTCAAATTTACTCTCTGAAGATACCTATGCTTTTCAATTACAATTGCTTTATCAGCAGCGAATGTGTCAAACACAAAAATCCTAAGTAAGACAACACCTTTCAACAGTTTAAAAAAAGTGTTTTTATTTATTCGTTTTTTTTAAAGTCAAGCATTATAAGTTCTTATAATGCATGAAGTTTTTATTGAATAAGATTAAATTTTCTTTTTAACCTTTTTTGTTTCAAAGGTCTAAGTTTTATAGTTTGGGAGAAATCGCAATTTTAAAACTGTACTACTTATTTTTGACGCCCAGTGTAGTTGTAAATGTGGATCCAGATACAAAACCCGGATCACATTGGGTTGTAATTCATATTAATAAGTTCAAAGTCAGTTGGGGAATATTTCGACAGCTATGGTAGAAGAACTACAGGACATCATCTCAAATTTCTTAAGAGAAATTGTAAAATATGGAAATATAGGTACAACAATAAAGTCTTGTAGAATGTTTGCACTTCAGTATGTGAAAAATATTGTTTAGTTTATCTTTGTTTTAAATTTATAGGCTATTCAATGGATAATATAGTTAGGTATTTTGATAAGGAAAAATATTTTTTTAAACAGAATATTGAAAAGATCACATTTTTCAGAAAAATAGTTTATTTATAATTTTTATAGTAAATTTTTTATACGAAGGCGAATTAGAAATTTCTTTTGTTAAATTATAAACAAGTTTTCGAGCTTTTTGATGATGGATGAGTATTACTTTTTTTTGCTATTTACTTAATATTTTACTGTAACATCCGCATATTTCCAATGTTGCGATGAATCTATGTTTTTTATTTTCTTCAAATCCAATATTTCAACTTTTATTAGATGCGTTGCTGTTGAACCGTCATCTTCATTGGTGTTGATGTATTCCATGGCTGTTCCGTCGCTTTTTTTTCCTCTCCCCAACGGTGGATGAGCATATCTTAGGTTTCTTCTGTTTAGGTTGCCCTTCAAATAACTCATCTAAATTATCACTGTTCGCCCTGGTTTTATCTCGGGACCCCAAGATTCATCATCGTGTGATTGCGGGAAATAATACTGCTTATAAGTATTCTCTTCAAAATCATTTTTGTTTCCCAAACAACAAGTAACCTGTAAATAATGATTGGTTTTATTTTCTTCACATACAAAAAAAAAACAACAACAAAAAACCAACGAGAAAAAGTATTTTAAGGATTTAAAAAAATACTTACTTACATCAATTTTATTGAAGTAACAGAACAAGCGCACGATAGTAGTTAACAAGATAAAATAATAGTAAATAGTAAAGTAACGGTGAGATTCAGTTGTTTTACACTATACCAGAGATACTTAAAAATCAATTATTTACTTAAGTATATGAAAAAATGTTAATAGGTATTGTAAATATTTAAAAAAACAACTTTCTGATTAGTCAACGATAGATCAAGCTTAACATTTTAGTTCTAATATTTTTTTTTAAATTCTATTTATTATAAACCCATTAATCTTTTATCCATCCATACATACATACATACATATATAAGCTCACGCCTTTGTCCCATGGCAGGCAGAGACCACAGATTGCAACTTGCTACGATCCAAAGAAGCCTCTTTCGCTTCCTCTACCTTCATAATTCGCTTCATACATGTTCTTCGGATTTGGGTACTCCTAACATGACCTTTTCTCAGTACATCACCAATTTGGTCTAAGTACGTTCGCCTAGGACGCCCTCTTCCGACCCTTCCAACTACATTCGCACTGTATATTTCTTTCGTCAATCTTCTTTCATTCTTTCTTTTTACATGTCCAAACCACCGCAACATTCCTTTCTCTATCCTCGTCACTATATTATCTTCTTTCATACCACATCGCTCTCGAATCTAGCTATTTCTCACCCTATCGCTCAATTTCACACCACACATGCTTCTCAAGGATTTCATTTCCACAGCATTTATTCTACTTTCATTCTTCTTTTGCCATACCCAACACTCACTATTAGTGTAGGAGCAAGCACACCATTATGGACTGCTAACCGTGACGTTTTGGACACATGGCAGCTACCCATAAAGGCGTGAAGGGCCCCATTCATTTGATTTCCCGCTTTCACTCTACGTATCCACCCTTCCCAAAATGAGTCAGAAGCGACAATCCTTATCCACCCACCGCGTTGTCATCGTCACTTTCCCAGTCCGTCATCGGTGGGTCGTCAGCTAATGACGGAGTGACGACAGCGGGTCGTTACCTAATGACCACACCGCTGCGCTGATGACGTCAGTGGTCCAGAACCGGCGAATCCTATCTACTAACAATAATGTGTTATTTGAAAATGTTAATTATAATAAATAAATACTTGAAATCTTAATAATTTACATTAAATTGAATTGTATAAATATTATTTAAAACTTAACATAGCTAGTCACTCTTCTCCTTAAATTGTTGTGCCCCCACGGGGCGTCACATCAGACTTATTGTTATTGTGTTGTAAGATCTTTTAAGAATTTTTTGTGACTTGCAATAAAGAAATTGAAATTGAAGGAAATGGATAAATATGTTGATAAATAAATAGCTATTAGTGTACCTATTTGAGTATCAAGTAGTTTATGATCTTTTGTAATTTAATTCCAAAAATATATACTTTTTCTTACGTTGTATATTCACAAACAAAATTATCATTAACAGCTAGTCACCTAATCATAATTATGGTTGGATATATCAGTATTTGTTTTGTAAATTGATTAAAATTTTTGGTTGGATTAGATGTTGCATTTAGTTAAGTAGCGGTAATTTATCTAAGCTATTGAATTGTAAAATTTTGTTCATCTATACAACATTCTGCGTTAAGATAAGTTGAGTTTGTATTATTAGATTGCTATTTTTATTCATTGCTATTTATTGTTGGACTGTTTTTGAAGTAAAAACTTCTTTAGCGGCGTTGTGCACTTTGAATTATGGGTAGAAACCCGGACAGATGGCAAACCCTATGGCAAAATTATCTCTGTGACAGATGTCAATGATTATTCGCACATAGTGCAATAGACTACTTTACTGAATTGAAAGTAGATAGTTTGGTCGAGTGGAAAAATTGCCAGATTGTAAGCAACAGGTCGAAGGTTCGAATCCTGAGAGAATAACGGACTCTCTTGTGTATTTTGTTTTATTTCCATATTAATGCACAACGTCAATGTTCTAGTTTTCACTTCTGCCGGCACTCCCGGAGTGCAACCCGTTGTTTTTTTTTATATTATTACGTAAGTAGAAAACGTAACTAACATCAAATATATGTATATACTTTTGATATGTACTTGGACAATTCAAAATATTTGTTACTACTGGTTAGGGCTAGAAAATCATTATTAGCTAAAGTACAGGGATGTCCTAATCAGCCAAGTGTAAGGTTTACAACGGTGCGTGTATGAGGTCATACACGTTATCAGGATGGTCGAGTGTAAGGTTTCGTTACATATTTTAGAAATTTTTGCACTTTTTAAAATATTTTTAAATGTTTAACTTAAAATAAATAGTGCGGTGAATGACTTTTTCCGGTACAACTACTGACAGAAAAAACAGTACCAAAGTTTAGTGGCTAACTTCGTGCAAAATTCAAAAACGGAAGGGGAGTTTGGCTGACGGGGACATTCGTTGCCTGGCAGTTGAGGAGAGTAGTCGTGTCCTTAGAAAGTGTAGTTTGCGGAAGTGTCCGTTAAAATAGTGAGATCTAAAATATAATTAAACTGTACATTACCATGAAGAGGAAATATACGTTTAAAGAGGACTGGTGTTTCCTTTGGATTGATGTTCGTCTTACACACGTAATTCACTGTCAACCTCCAGCCAAGTTTCGCTAACCATAGCTATATGTATTTTATCTTGAAATAGTATCTGTTGAAAAGCAAGTAGCTTTGTGCGTTCCATTGAAGGAGGTTAAGGTTAGCAGTGTTATTATAACGTGTATTATCCATTTAGACACCCCGTTAATAAAGAAATAATCTGAGATAAGAAATCTGAGAAGTTGACCTTGATTTTTAATACTATCCATTCAGTTATAATTTTGTATCTTAATGTCCCTTTGTATCTTAATTTCCCATTTGAGCCTATTTGATAAAAAAACTAGCTTCAACTTAAGTAGTAGAAATTCAAAAGAGGTTTGCCTGCTATTATTATCATTCTTGCTTGCGTGTTGTGTAAACAATTGCTCATTATCAGACTCGCACTCGAAGTCAGCTGGCGGCGCCGTTGACTCGAGCGGACGCTCTGAGTCATGCGCAAGCACACTGCTACACTCGCCTTCCTCGCTTGACGAACTGCACACCGACATATCGTCCCCCTCGCTCTCTTGTCCCCGCCCCTCTTCCGCTTGCGGCTGAGTTTTTGATAAGACGCTATTACTATCTATAGATTCACCTGTCAAACCACGTTTTTTACGCTTTCTGGATCGTTTTTTCTTGATTGTTTTTTGTGAATCACTTTTTCCTGTATTTTTGTAGATATCTACCCTTCTTTCTCTATTTTCCTCAATCTTTTTTCTTGAAGCAACCACCGATGAGTACGTAATTTTATTATGGGTATAAGATGTGTTGTTTATGTTCAAAGGTATAATAGGGCTTCTGTCCACCGATTCTTGAATTGGGTTGTTGCGGTTAGGAGAAAAAGGAGGGACGTACATGAACAAAGCGCGCTTGTAGGTACAATTAAATTCAGACATAATTTCACAAATTTTTCGTTCTTTTAAGTAGACAGGGCATTTTTTATTGAGAGCCATATGTCCCTCGCCACAATTCAGACATTTAAAAATCGTAGTCTCACAGTTCGGGTGATTCTGCCCACATTTTGGGCATAAAATTTTATTTGATGGGCATATTTTTGATGTATGCCCAAAACGCCAGCATTTTGAGCACTGAGTCACTGGGAACACATATGGCTCAACTTGTACTCTCAGGTTGTAGATAAATATATATTTAGGTAGCTCACTTCCTTTAAAACTGACTCTTATCGATTCACTTTCTACCCAGTCCGAGTTTTCAGTATTTTTTCGATTCAATCTCCTAATAGAAAGTATTTCGGCATTGTTTGAACTTTTCATACATTCTTGTAGTTCGGATATATTGAGACCGATGTCGATGTTCCGTATTATACCGTGCGAGATGTTAACTTCCCACGACTTGTACATCTTCCAGCCAAGGTCACAAAACTCTTTACATTTTAGTAGTTTTTCGCTATTATCTTCGTCATCAAATGACAGGATAGCTTTAAAATCGTTCGTATATTTAACTCTAGAAATCCCAGAGATTCCTTGTGTATTCAAAAGTTTTGCCAGCGCGAATTGTTTCGGTAGCTTTTCTTTGTTCACAATGCAGATTTCTATTTTGTCAGCTTTAAGCCTTTTTCTAGCCACGGTAGTCCATCCCTCTTCATTTTCTTTCTGATTTGTTTTTCTACACTCGGGGTCTCTCACTTCAAAATTGTGTTGGGTCTCTTCTTCTTGTATCAAGTCTTCTTCTTGTATTAAGTCTTCTACACTGTCTAAGATATTCTCCATTCCAGCACCATCTCCCGCAGTAGATATATTATCCTCCATGTTTAACTAGGAGTAATTCAAAGCAATAGTCTACTTGAGAATTTACACTCCGCATTAAAACGCAACTATCTAACCGGTTTCGATGCAAAACGTATGATCGAGTGATAAGCGCACACGTCTCGATCGCTCAAAAAACGGATAGACACTGATGGTCAGCATTTATCGAAGGCAAACTTTTAGTCGACGATGTCTTTTTGATTTTTGAAATCCAACTTCTCTTCACCACTTATTTAGAGAATAGGGCTTGCGAAATCCTAACAGTCAATAATTGTCTTGATCAAAGTTAACTTTAGTGCTTGGCACTAAGTTGTTTGAACTTTGGGTAAAACTTGTTTTTATCACTAGCTTAAAGACATTTTATTTCTCAAATTATTAGTATTAGTTAAAATACAAAATATTCAATCGTCGTGAAACGAATAAACAAAACGAAGCTAGTCTATTCGTTACCTGATTCAAATTATAGTCTCAGTAATAAAATATCGTAAAATATCGTAATGACAATTTTTTTTTATTTTCTCGGCCATGACGCACTGAGAGCATTTTTGTAGAATTATTTATAGTCCTGTCACACGTTTACAAGCTTAAAATAATTTCAAAGCGCGAAACAACAATCTTATTACCATTTCCATCTTCTTGCCTAGCAGTGAAAGTCACCTTGTACCAATGCGACTAATTGGTAATCTAATATAAAACCATTATATTAGATTAGAATTAATCTTATATAAAACCATTATATTAGATTAGAATTAATCTAATATAAAACCATTATTATTATAAATTTATTCATTTTAATTAATACTTACACGGGTACTGGTTTTATCAGCGTGCATAAATTTCGCTGCTTATTTCAGCAGACAACCAATGGGTAACGTTGGAACCCATTGAAGAACGTTTGACTTGATAAATAATAAATAATAATTTGTTGTATTAAATCAGATACTAAAAGTTCTGCAGCAACCTCGAGTATTTTTTAAATACACAATCACTAATGCAACTTATGCTTGATCACCAATAGGTATACAGGGCCCAGCAAATTCTCCTTAACTTTGAAAAAAAAATAGAAAAAATTTTATTACGAAAAAATTCTATAAAGCAATAAAATTATGATTAATAAATAAAATTAAATTATTATAAATTAATTGTATACTATAATTTATTACCATAAAGATGCTCAAGGCATCGTGTCAGTTATTATTAAGAAAAAAATTAAGGAGGTTCGAGCGAAACTAGTGAGTCAAAATAATGTTTCAATTTTTTTATATTGTCAATTCTTTTGATACTTATTAAAAATCATTATCTTAATTTATAAAAGCAAAACAAATTCACGAATAAATAATTATTACTAATTTAATGAAAAAAAGTAATGAAATGATTAAAGTATTTTTGACTCGTAAGGTTAGAAAAAAAGATTTGACAACAGTCCGTTAGGTTTCTCTTAAAGTGTATAATCCTTTACAGGTGTGAGAGTATATGTATGTGACTCAGTTGGCCTCACGACGTTGCCAAACGTTTGGTAGTTAGTATTCTTACCGATAACCAAAACTTGAAAGACAAAACTTAACTTTAATTATCTAAATAATTATATCGGTGACATTATATTATTAAGATTTTATAATGTTTAAAAATTATTCAAGTTTATTGTACTTAGTTTTTCAATTTTCAAAATTGGAAAGTAAATATAGAAAAAAATAAGAAATGACATGACGGAAGCCTGTCGTTGTCGACTGTGCATAAGAATTTAAAAAGTGTCATTTTTTAGATATTTATTTTATAAATACTAAACGGTGAATCTTTTTTAAATTTTGAGTATACATTCCTTAAATATTTATTCATATGTATGTTAAGTTTCAAAGCTCAAAGTTGGAAAAAGTTTTTTACATAAGATTCCCTCGAACTTGCTTAGTGATAAAATGGTAGTGTAATTCAGCCACGAGGTATACGAAAATAAAAAATAAACAAACACAATAATTACAAACGCAGATATTTTAGACTTATTAATCACCATATTTTTTTTTAGTTTAACTAATAATATTATTTATAAAACCCACGTTTTATAACTCCCACGTAAGGGAGGAGGAACCCAACATAAACTAACAGTGCACCCGAAAAGCAAACGAAAATTTACTACAAAAGAATAGACAAAAGGTATACCTTTGCTGCTAATGTTTGTACGAAAGCGGAAATTCTGTCGAAAAAACCCGATAACACCCGAACACACTAAATACCAACTTAAACTGTCGTCAAACATCGGATTGTTGATATATTTCTACAATTATAGTTATCCTATAAAATACAATATTGATAAAATATTATATATTACATGCGGGATTAATTTATTTTACAGTAATTATAAGAAAATTGAACCTAACACAACGTATACCATTAATTATAAATTATTTTATGGATAATAAATTCAGCGGTGGCGTAGTTAAATAGAATGTGCGCGAAAATTAAAATCTACTTAAATAAAACTAAATACAAGCAAACAACTGTTTTTATAGATAAATATTTAAAGATGAATTTATTGTTAAAAACAAAGTTTTAATTAATATTTATATTATTAAAATTATTAGCTTACTTTTTAATTTGTTTTATTATTATTAGTAATTTATTTTTTTTAAATGAAAATTATTAAAATAATTTCAATTAAATTTAAAAAAAATATATCAACAAATTTTCAAGAAATTTTTTAAAAAATTTCAAAAAAATTTAACATAAATTTTTGAATAATTCTCAAAATTTATAATTCATAAGAAATTGAATAATAACCACAAAAATAATAACAGAATATTTAAATAAAAGATTAATCAGAATGCCTAAATGTTACAGGGGTTATAAAAAAACAAAATACTTAACTAGTAATTACGAGAGATTTCAATTGCTACGTGAAAATAAATAGAAATTAAAATAAAATATTTTTAATAATAACAGAAATATTTTTAATTATTAAATCTATAATAATGGTGTAGTTTTAACACCACTCCTGGTATTGATAATAACAATGAGACTGCAGTTCTTAAAGCCGTACACCATATAGATTTAGTGATATTTTCACAGGAAACCCTAGTGTTTCAATATTATTAATCAATATATCAGTAAATACTCTTCCCCCCGGACCTCGAAAGCGAGTAGTCGTGTCTAAGCCGCGTGTTATTTAAATCTGAATTTAAAAATCTGTCAAAATTAATTCGGAGCTAAAAAAATAGGAGTGCATAACATATCAAGAGTTTCCTAGTGAAGCACGCGCATCGCTTTCTTGTGCGAGTAGGACGGCGGCTTACAGTTATCTCGTTCCTGCGCTACGTCAGAGTGAGTCACGATCTTTCAAATACTTGAAGCGCGGCGCGCCGCTGGTGTGTGCGTAGACTGCATCCGTGTGTGCCTGGCGCTACAGTAACGCAGCGCGTATCTCTGCAAGTTTATGCGGTCCCGGTAGCTGCATCTACAAACTCGACGTCCGTATTCTGGATACCTCAAGTAAAATGTCTTCTTCGTTGAACAAATCTCACTCGACACCGAATATTGAAGAAATTGGAATTGAAACTACCCCTCCAAACTACGTCTCCTTGCGTAGTAAGAGAAGAAGAGAAGAAAATTTACCTGCCGAATTCGAGACTTTTAAAAATGAGATTAAAGAGATGTTCGGGCAGTTCATGATTATGCAAAATAGCAAGATGGATAAAATTGTATCTGATTTGAAGGAAATCCAGCAAACAAATAATAACATTGAGGGTGCAATGTCGCTGATCAGCAGTCAAAATGAGGAATTTCGTAAGAAAATTGAATTACTTGAGAGTGAAGCTAAAATCAACTACGAGTATACAGCTGTTCTTGAACACAAGATAGATGATCTACAGAGAAGTCTACGCAAAACCGCTGTTGAAATCAAAAATGTCCCTAAAAACACCAAGCAACAAGAGAGGATCTAATAAATATGGTACTCAAGTTGGCGAGTAACATCAACCTCGATATGAAACGCGAAGACATAAAGGACATTTTCCGAGTATCAGGGAAAAAATAAGGCATTATTAAGCCCCCTATCATCGTTGAGCTCGGATCAACGATTTTAAAAAGTGATTTTTAAAGCAGACAAAGGTTTTTAACGTAAAAAACAAATGCAAATTGCAAGCAAAACACCTTGGTATCACTACTGGAGAAGATGCGCCGGTTTTTGTATCTGAGCGGTTGACACCCAAGGGAGCGCGTTTGTTCTTTTTAGCTCGAGACCTAGTTAAAACCAAAAAGTATAAATATTGTTGGACTTCTTTTGGTAAAGTATTCGTGAGACAAGACGACAACTCCCGTGTAATCCAAATTACCAATGAAACTCAGATACATCAACTTACGCAGACTCAATGACTAATTTCTAACCTATTTTTGTTGTGCTCATGTCTGCTGGCATTGCTCAAAGTTTCTTACACTTTTTTGTTGTTCCTACTTAGCCTTAAGTTAAAACAATTCAGTTGTAATTCTTTAAAATACTTAAAATTTAACAATCTCTCACGCACACACTCACAAAATAATCTCTTAAATACACTTTCTTCATCGAATACACATTTTTTCACGATCAAGACTATTCTAAAAACCACAACTCACCTACTCACACAAAAAACGCAAGCAACTTCAGTCACAAATCATATATTTTCATTAATTTACGATTTGTTCATATCACTAAAGGCCCACTTTAAAGATTCCCAATCAAATACATATTATTATCTAACACACCGATTTTACAAATACTACCTAATATATAAATGTTTCCATTATGGATATTAACCTAAATACACTGGATGAATTAGACAATGTTGAAATCGCCAAGTCTATATTATGCAAAATTGACGACTTACCTAATTTTATGCAAACCCATAAGGAATACTTTACAGTAGTATCTCAAAATATCAGAAGTATTTATAGTAGTAATCACGATGATTTGCAGGTTAATCTAGCACAACTGACATTCGAATCTGATATACTGATCTTGACTGAATGCAGATTGGACAATAACAAGAAAATTCCTACTTTGACTAACTACACGACACATTCTACGACTAGACAGCTCAATCAAAACGATGGAGTCGTAGCGTACATCAAAGCCAGCCTTCAGGTCCAGGTGACTGAATTGCAGCTGGCTAATGCCTCTGGGCTTCAAGTCATTACTGCTGCGTTCACCATCATTGGTATTTACCGCTCACCGTCTACATTAGATGCTGAAAACTTTATCGAATCTCTGAATGCACATCTAGAAACTATAGATAGACATAAAAATATTTTAATAATTGGAGATATTAATATTAACCTAATTGTCAAAACAACAGAAAATACAACTAATCGTAATAATAGACTAAAATACTTAAATATGTTAGCTGTTCACGGCTGTTTACCAGGTCACTGCTTACCTACTAGAAATGAGAGCTGTCTTGATCATGCTATGCTAAAGTTAGATAAGAGGCAGGTCTCGGCTCTTGTTGTGGTTTTACAAACTTCAATAACGGATCACTCCATGGTCTTGCTTAGTCCGAAAAATGTAAGTAGCAGTGCCTCGCCTGAACTTAAAAATAGTTTCTTTGATTATGATAAGACTTACAACTCCCTTATTACCACGGACATTACGCACTTTAAAACTTGCAATGACCCTAATGTTATGGCAAGTATCTTGATTGACATTATAAAGACGGCTATTTTAAACAACACAAAAATAAAATCTTTAAAGAGTAACCAACGAAATCTGAAGCCTTGGATGACAAAAGGCGTACTTCGTTGCATCAGGTTAAGAAATAGTATGCAACTAAAATTAAAATCTGAACCTTTCAACACCGTTCTCAAAATCACATTTTCACGTTTTAGAAATTTCTGTACAAATTTGATCAGGAAACTAAAAAGACAACACAACAAAACTCAACTAGAGAACGCTGCTAAGAACCCCAAACAGTTATGGTCAACTATTAATGAAATTGCCCAATTTAAAAATTCCAAAACTTCTAATAAAAATTTACTCAACATTACGCAAAATCCTATTGACTCTGTAAATCGTGTTAATCAATTTTTTGTGGGCATAGGTAAGTCATTGGCAGAAGAGATTATGAAACGCTCAAGCTCGCAATTTACCACTTATGCTACGAATTTTAATCAATGCTCCAATTCTTTTGTCCTGCTAGAGGTTGATCCGAAAGAAGTCGATAATATACTTGTAGGTCTTGATTCAAACAGCGCTCCTGGATGGGACGGTATCCCGACTAGGTTCCTTAAACGCTGTCGTGACTTCATTGTTCCGCTGATAACAGAATTGGCTAATAAGTGTTTTAAAACCGGAATTTTTCCTAAAGTTCTCAAGCAATCAGTGATCACAGCTGTGCACAAGGGTGGGGACAGAGGCGATGTAAAAAACTACCGGCCTATTTCAGTATTACCTTGCATATCAAAAATTCTTGAAAAGCTGTTAAATAAAAGACTAATTAGTTACTTAGATAAATTCGAAATTTTGTCTAATAAACAATACGGTTTCCGTAAGAGACTATCTACTCAGGATGCTGTTTTAGACCTTACTAGATTGATTGTTAATAACGTGGATAAAGGAAAAAAGTTTCTTGCTGTGTTTTTGGACCTTCAAAAGGCATTTGACACCGTTTCTGTCCCTATGCTGGTGCGCAGATTTGAGAGTATTGGAGTTAGGGGAACACCATTAGCGCTGTTTGAAGATTATCTCAAAGACAGGAAGTAGATCGTTAAAATTGACAAATATAATAGTGAAGAGGCGTTTGTTACCTTTGGCGTCCCACAGGGATCAGTACTAGGACCTACATTGTTCCTCATCTATATAAACCCTCTATGTGATCTCGAGAGCAGTGGAGGTCAGATATTTTCGTACGCTGACGACACGGCAATAGTGTTTTGTGGTCAATCTTGGAGCTCGGTTCGAGAGGTTGCTGAAACTGGTCTGGCCAGGATAGCTAAATGGTTAAACACCAATTTGTTAACCCTAAACACCACTAAAACTAACTACCTTTGCTTCAGCCCTGACCAAAGATCTCAACCGAACAATGAATTTCAACTTAAAATTCATGATTGTGCCAATCAGTTAAATAATATTAATCTCAATTGTGCTTGCCCAATCATACTTAAAGTTTGCCACGTAAAATATCTTGGTATAATGGTTGACCAAAGGCTTTCGTGGCATTCTCATTTGGATCTAATTATTGGCATAGTCCGTAAACTCATATGGATTTTTAAAAAGCTGCGTCATGTTGCCTCTAATGTGCTGATAAATAAAATATATATAGCCTTGGCTCAGTCCATATTAACTTACTGCATCCCTGTGTGGGGAGGCGCAACAAAAACTCACTACCTCGGCCTGGAAAGGGCTCAGAGATCTCTATTGAAGGTTATGTACCTCAAGCCATACAGATACCCAACTCACGATTTGTATAGGCTTAGTGGCTTACTGTCTGTGAGACGACTATACATTCATAGACTAATAACTGACCTACATAAAAAATTGCCGCTAGATTGCAGTAAAGTAAATAAAAGAAATAAGGATGTGGCACCATCTAACCGAGTTCGTACGACTTTCGCTGAGCGTCAATATGGCTCGCAGTCAGTGTTCATCTATAACGCAGCGAATCGTAAACTAAATATCTATCTTCTACAATCTTATGAATGTAAGAAAATTCTGTTGGAATGGCTTTTGACCTTATCATATGAAGAAACCGAATCTCTTCTAAAAAGGGTCACTTAATTAAATTGCACCTTGTGGAAATTTTTGTAAAACACTTGTACACATTTTATATTCACACAAGTTAGTGGAAGCTGTCTTGACAGCTTCCGATCCCAAGACTCGTTCGTAGGGCTAACTCACACGCAGGCATATAATTACACACACACACACACCCACTAACACACACTAGCACACACACACACACACACACACACACACACACTAACACACATACATATACACACACACTCACGTACACTTACACGTACATAAATTATGTTCGCTAAATACTAGGTATGTTGTTGTTAAAATACTTTAAAAAACGAGCAATTAATTATTGTTACATTTTCGTCTCTAACTCCGCTAGAATTGTCACGGGGAACGAGCGAGACAACTCCAACACAAGTATTTTATTACTTACTGGGAGTGTCTCATTTTTGTTTGTATAAAAAGTTTATTTTTTTATTTATTTATTTTACTAATAAGCAGAAGATTTTTTTATATGTGTGCAGACTTTATATGTGTGCAGATTAATCTTAATTCAAGGTTTTAAGAGATGGAATATCATTTGGACGAAATGTTCAGATTAAAAATATCATAAGAGATGTGATCTAACGACACATTTAATTCAAGTTCACATGCAATTGAACAATATTTTATTGTGTATTACAATTAATAATTATGTGAATGGCTACAACTAAATTATGGTAATTAGCTTATTTAACACAATACATCACTTTCTTTTTTTTTTCAAATTTACACCGTGTAATTTTTATTTCCATTTCTAAAATATTGATTATGTAGTAAAAATGATTAGGATTCTATACTCTTTTAACATCATGTCCCGTTTGCATGAGATTTTCTTCACGACGCACCATCTCTAGTCGTGAGAAACAGACTCGTCGAGGATTTGTTGATACATCCTGTTTAAAAAATTACATATTAAATATAAATTTACACAATCTATTAATAACGAGCGGTCACTAATTATTTGTTACTTAGAAACTCACCGTTTGACTTTACTTTCGTTAGTGCTCATTTCAAGCGCCTTCCGCTTAATGATGCGGGGAGGGAGTCGGTAACACGATACCGTGACATTGTCAGAGCAAGAACAGTCATCGCTCTGCCTGGATCTTTCGTAGCTAGTTCCGCTAGAATTCTCCATTTTGGTGTTGTTTATATCTTCGGACAATGTAATATTGTAGACTTATGAGCCATGCATGTCTCTGAAATGAGAACAGAATGATAACCTCGTTGATTGGCGTAGCAACAACGATTAAGGTGACAGGACTCACCTGCTTAGTATTTTCTTGAAGACATAGAAAAACCCGTGCTGGTCAACGTCTTTGTGAATCCTGGCTGGGATACCATTAACTTGCAAGACTGTGTCCTGCAAGACTGAATCCTCGTTATTATTCATCTGGAAGATGATGTCCTTTGCCAAATCCAGCACAATCATGTGGATCTTACAAATGGGCCATTCGTAAGGCACTAATATGCATGGACTTATCTTTACGTATGCTATGACCCTGAAATTTTCATTCATATTAAATAATTTGGATTTACAAACAATATCAATAATAATGGATCACCACGCGAGTTCGTCGAATGATATTAAATGTTTTTAGAACAGATACTTCAATTTTATATGGCTGCGTTAAGTAGACAACAAGATACAGAGCTGATTATCTATATAAAGAATTCGATGTGTGCAGTATTATTTAAAAAAAATATAGGGGTCACAGATCATTCTCGATACATGTTAAGTAAAAATACCCAAGGATACGACGACGCATTATCAGTCGTAGCAAAACGTAATCTACACATATATAATATACTAGCGGTCCCGTCAGACGTCATCCTGATTACAGCGCTACCTGCCGGATCTAACGTAAAAAATTCCTAGATCAACAACTACTTACAAATAAAAAAATAATTAAAAAAACATTTTCCAGTGGACCAAATTGTATCCGTGGCGGATTTAAATCTTATACTGCCCTAGATCCTAATTTAATTGCTGCACTCTCTATTTGATATATTAACCGCAAAAGTAAACCTAAAAATTTTTTGCTAATTAATTAATACTCATGAGCTAACGGTGATAGAGTTCAATATTCTTTTTTTTATTTAACGCCACGCGAAGCTGGCGGATGACAGCTAGTTTAGTAAATCATGCGGATATTGACCACAGAAATGGGCCAATTATTATATCTTCCCTGTCGCGATTGTAAATTCACTTTTGTCCTTTGAAGATTGTTTCAATGATAACCTCCTTAATTTTATAACAACAATAGTAAATTGTGTTTCCATATAGGATAAAAAATGACAAAAATCATAGTGAAGGTGGGCACGACTTAACAGATAACGTGATAAATGACATTGCATGTCTTCTTAATAACAAAGAAGTAAGATACTGTGATAATCGATGTGTCATTAAAGTATATTTTTGTTCAATTAGTTGGTGTTAGTGGTTTCGTGTTTATTTTTGTTACCAAAAAATTATCTATAAGTGTTGGAAAACAGATGAGATTTATTACTTTTTTCAAACTGCCGCTTAGCGTATTGTTGGTAAAAAAGATCTTTCAATATTTGTCAGAGATAAGGGATAAGGTTGTAAATAATTTTACTCTATGCAATTTAAATAAAATATATGAATAAAATCTCATGATTTTACTTAAAACTATCATAATTACGTAAATGGATACCGAGAGCATCAGCGGAATGGAATTATAATAAAAAATTAACATTAGTTTATTTTATTCGAAAAACCAGCATTTTCTTGATTTTTTCTTTTCGCACAGTAGCATTCAGCATAACAACTGCTTCTGTTGTTAATTTTCCAATAGTCTTTTGAATTCATTTGTAGATAAGTCCGTAACATAGGGTATTTATCTGCATAAGAACTGGAATTCTGCGAAAAAACAGAAATAATCTTATACAGTTGTTTTTTTGGATACTTCGTACATACATGATAACGAATGATAAGACTGTATATGGGTCATTCCACCAAATAAAATCATTTTTACGGGGTGACCCTCACGGATTATGTTCAAAGTTTGTGAACTTGTTCTTTATGATAAGAAATATTTCACATTTCTTATCATAAAGAACAAGTTCACAACTTTTATATATGAATATTTCACAGATTAAAAATAACAAAGTTTATGCCTTAAAACATAATTTTGATATATGTACGTTAATAATTATTCAGAGACTACAAAAGATTTTTACTATCCTTTGATATAGATCCACTACAATTATATGATGAATTTGCAATTTTGAAAAGACGTCATTAGAAGTTTTTCTTGTTCCTTGGACCAATCTGTCAGAAATTCCAAGTCGATATAAATCAACTCCTGAAGTCTAGTCGATCAATTTAGCAAATTATTTTATCACTGCTTTCAATTGGATGCGTACAGATTGTCGAAGTATTACATTCAAATGTTCCACTCATGTCAATTATGAACAATCTTTTGTCGCTAAAATAGGAAGCATATGATGATTCGAATCATTGACCAGACTACTTTTTATGATCTCGCAGAGATATGTATTTTCCAAAAAGTTTGGTAGCGTCATCAAAGCTCGAATGTAACTGGCTGAGAAATTTAAGTTCTGCAGATTGTTCTTTGTTCAGGGATTGGTTTGATTGAGCTGGAGTAATCCAGGGAGAAGGAAATACTACTGAGACTACTTCTGCTCATTGAGTTAGACTTTGTCTCCACATTCAAAGACATCTCAGCCTCTTCAAAAAACTTGGGCTTCTTGGTAGATGAACTCTTTACTGAAGCGTCTTGCTTTGTAGCAGACGAAGCACTCAGGGTAGAACAACTGGAGCTTTCTGAAGGCATTACACTACTGTAAGACCTCTTGGTGGGACTGAGGTGTCGAATAAATCTTAAAACTGCGTTCTCAGAAGCCTCTTTCGATTTTTCTGAACTACCAGATGCTTTACGACCAGCCATCAGCAGTTTTTACTCAGAAATGTTGAAACCGGTTTCTTCTCTCTTCAATAGATGGCAAATCTGCAAATGAAAACTTTATCAGAAAGGCTCCAATAAATCATACATGGCAAACTACGTTAAGAACATTAGAATTTAATTTACCTTAACAACGAATTGGGGACAGAGTACAATTATGTGCAATACATGAATCTCGAACGTTGGTCGTTTGAAAAATGATTGACAATTTGACACTTGCAGTGAGATATATACTTGCGGCTAATTATTTCCAATTGAACATCAATGGTGTCGAGTGATACTTGAAATTCCAGATCAACTAAAAAATGTAACATGAACAATAACGCAGTGCCGATTGGCACCAATAAATTTATTGTTTTAACTCGAGCTTGTTTCAGAATGAGGCGTTAAAAATTGACGCTTTTAACGTCCACTCTCAGCCGGAAAATGTACTCATTATCTTTAA
This sequence comes from Aproaerema taeniolella, assembly GCA_949987775.1. Taxonomy (NCBI): domain Eukaryota; kingdom Metazoa; phylum Arthropoda; class Insecta; order Lepidoptera; family Gelechiidae; genus Aproaerema; species Aproaerema taeniolella. The sequence continues at coordinate 18,971 of CATLJT010000228.1, forward strand.
TTGTTGTCTCCCTTAAGCCTATGCTAGCTCAGCAGAACTGTTTACATAGCGTTTTAGTTATAGTGCTGTAATAGATCATTTGAATCTCAATTGATATTAGGATGCCAATCGATTGAATTATCAATGGGCGTGACACCTCCTCATAACCCCATCAATCTTCAATCATTCAACGTAAGTAGCGCGGCTTGTTTATAAATACCGATTCTAGCTCCAGAGTGAAGAGTGCTTTTGCTAATTGAGAGGTACATGAACCTTATTTTGGTGCCTAACATCAAGCTAGAGCTTCATAAATGTTTCCGAACCAAGATGCCCTGTCCTATCTGTCAAAAATTGTAAGTACGGCTAACCATTTAACTAATAGTATGCTAAACGCTTTCCAAAAGAAACAATCTTTTTTTTTTTGTGTCCGAGAGCACAAGACTGTCTACTTGGTTCCTCGTGAGTGGCAGATGTATCGAGACTTAGAATGTATTATATGGAGGTGCTATTCTCAATACTACCACAGTTATGGCAAAACTGAAGACTTGAAAGTGGATGCTAATGGTGTGGCAGTTCGTCTGGAAAACTTCCATAACCAGTCATGGTTAAAGAAAGTTTCGGATTTTACTGAAAAGCCAGACCCCAAAAGCTACTTTTCTGTTTTTGTAGCTTGCGTCTATTGTAACAGAATCTAAATTGAAATTTATATTGCTTACAAAAGCAGTGCATATGTAACTTCGCTCTATTTGTATAGTGAAATAAAAATTTTGAAAGCTGTTGACTCAGAAAATATCTTTTATTTAAGATAGTAAGTTTCTTTATTAATCATTTCACTTAAAGAAATCCACAGAAAATACTGAAACATACCTGTCTCATCTTCATAACTGCTTCATGTATTCGATAGATAATAACTCCTCCGGAATAAATATCAATCCGTCAAGATATGACTGCAACAAAAAACCGTAACATAAGAAATCGTAATACGTTGGATGTTAAAAGGTAATAACTTACTAGTCACATCTTCCAACGTTCTGCTATAATTTTTCCAGCTTGGTGAAGGTAGCTTGCACTCAACACTCTACTCAAAATCCGTAAACAATTCGTCTTTTCATATGTACTGAACGAGCACTCCATTTCCAAATATATTTTTGACCCATCTTTATGGAGAAATTTTATAAGAGTTGGTTTCATACGTAGAAATTCCATAAAATTTAACGACAGCATATTTTAGACACATTTTTTGCCACTTAAATTATCGTGGAAAATGATAGCAAGTTTGAAGGTTGAGATACAACTGACAGGACTAACAGAAATTTTGATAGTTTTGTGTGTTTTATTGTTACATCTTCAACTCGAAATGGACTGCAATCATCATAAACATACATAATTAATGTTTAAAGCGATGCCGACTAATTTACATGAGATACTCATTTCGATTAACAATTACTAAATGAATACAATTCTGAGTCATTAGTCACCGCATCATAGACAGCGTGTCGTCGAGCGTTCCGCGCGATACGTAATAAAAGACTAGATACGCGTCAAAGTAGATATATAGATAGCGCTCTATATATGAAAATAAGAACTCGTTTTAACTGGATGAGTACTTAATTTGATTTGTGAAGGATCTGACGTTATTTGTTGACAAATTCCCGATACAACAGAACTGAATACAATTGAAATAACACAGTAAGTGTCCCTAGCGGCACGTTAATTATAAAAGAGCTTAATCCAGTTTATTATGACATGCATCTAGTGCATTAGATCTCTAACCATGATGTCACGTTATCAGTCTATTGATAACAAAAGTGATATTGATATCAAATAAAAAAGTTATCGTCTGCAAAATGAGAATTACTTTATTTCAATAAAAGATCATTAATTAGTGTCATATCAACAAACAAATCAAGTCAATTCGTATCGACAAACGGGACGTAATTGTCGAAACATTTTGAGGTTGGTTAAAAAAACACAAAAATTAATACGTCTTTTTCCAAATTTCGATATCGAAAGCTTTCCTTGAAAGTAAGGCCGCCTTACTAGTGTCCTGACACGCCGCTCCCCTCCGCCGCATCAATCTGGCCAGCCCTGCGCGCCTTCGCCCCCTGAGATTCAGGCTGTGCCCACTCCAGAGATACAGAACTGGATGTTAAAAATCAAGCAGTACCTTGATGAAGTATGCGCTATCTCCATGCAAGGAAAACTAAACTCAGACCAGAAAATCAAAATAAGTGACTTGTGTCGGAAAGTGAGTCTCAAGACTTCGCAAATGGCAGTGGAATATCAATCGCTCAAACGAAAAGCAATCCAGACCCATGTTTCCCTAGATATGCTTCAAGATGAATGTGACCGGTCTCAGCAAATTCAAGACCTTAAAAAATGTATCAATGAATCAACAAAACCGGTCGCAGAAATCTCATTCACCGACATGGTTAAAAAAAAGTACAACGAATTTCATCCAGCCTAAAAATGTAAGTTCTGTAGCCATCTACCCTACAGATAAAAAGTCGAGTGAGGAAACAAGGACTCTCGTACAAAAAGTCATACGCCCTGAACAAATGAAGTTGTACGTGCGAGGCCTACGTAAGACGGTCAATGGTGGTGTCATCATTAGCACTGACTCAAAGGACGACATTGAGAAATTGAAAAAGTCTGCACTACTGACAAGGTCAGGACTCACTGTAGATGAGCCCCGGAAACGCAAGCCTAGGATGGTAATTATTGGTGTGCCTGTTACTGTGCAGGAAACAGAAGTTTTTAATTGCCTATCTATACCAACAAAATCTGGCCGACAAACTCCAAGGCTCTACATTTGAGACTTTTTTGACCTCCGTCAAACTCAGCCATAGGTCTGGTAAGAAAAGCGCGGATACATGTAACTATGTTATAGAAGTTTCAGCACAGATACGTAACGCACTCGTATCAAACGATAGCGTTTTTATAAATTGGTCCTCGTGTCCTGTAAAAGACTTTACTATAGTGACTCGGTGCTTCAAATATCAGCAGTATGGACATGCGGCTAAGTCGTGCCGTCAGGAAGCAAACACTTGCGGACATTGTGGAGATATAGGTCATGCGATTAAAGAGTGCCCAAAGAAAGACCAGCCAGGAAAATGTGCTACCTGCTTGCACTATAAAAAACCTAGTAACCACAAAACAGGCGAAAGCGACTGTCCGGCAAAGAAAATGGCCGAAAAATGGTATATAAATAGTATAGACTATGACGGCGCATAAATATGTTTAATTTTTTTCGCAATTTGAATTATTTTCACTGTAAGATCTTATTCATAATGTTTTTGTTTTATCTTGTAATAGTTAAAGTCCAGATGCGGCTTATTATTGTTTAGTTATGTGCACTTTTAAAATCCACACTAGCTAAAATGTATATTTGGTCTACTACTTAGTTTTAGATACCTATAGTTACTCAATAATACTTACATGTCAAATATCTGTAACTGTTCAAGTCATCAAAAACTGTAATCTGGGTCAGTGTTGCAAAAATAGTTGTCTTATTTTGTTATTTATTGTTCTGTTGAGTAGGTTAAATTATTAAAGCAATTTTTCGTTTAGTAGAAGCAATCTGGAAATGTTATTGTATTTTACTGTAATAACATCAATTTGATATTTTCTGAAACTTGAGCTCTGATTATTTTTATATTATTTGCAAAACGCTTTGACAAACTCTTGTGTCTTCTGAGAAAATTTTATCCACTCTCTTCCCGGAACATTATTTTTGAATTGTCTTACTTCTCTTCCTTGTGATGATAAATAATATTTAGCAATGAACTGGAGATCAACGTCATTCAAAGGGAACCCAAACTCTGATAAAGCAGTTATATGGGCCACAAATGAATTCTCTTCATCTTCAGTAAACACCGTTGGGTGATCAGGCTTGATGCCATCTATTTTTTTTAATTTGAGTTTTAACGTGCTGCAAGGAATGCCATATAGCTCAGCAGCAGCTCTTTGTGTTAGTGATTTGGATTGTATCTTGGCCAAACATTGTGCGAGTTGCTCCTTGGAATAATCCACGTATTTACGATTTCCTACTTTTCTTTTGTAGTGTCTTGGCATGTTGGCTTCTTCACCATATCCAAATTTTAGAATCTGAAAAGGAAAAGAAACTTATTTCAAAACGATAATCAAGAAATTACATGAAATTCTATAACTGTAGGTTACTTTGGCCCATGGGCTAAAGATACCTACACTTGCGGGTCAACGTACCCTGCAGTTTTATTTCTGCAATTTTAATACAAAAAAGTTCGTAAAACTGGACAATATCTGGCATTACGCATCTCCTTTACATGTCTGATACGACCAACTACAAAAAGACAGCCAGACTTATCTTAAAGTTTAGTTCCGATACAAAGTTTGCACACCCAAAATTCTTGCACTTTGCAGGTCACAACTTGTCAACACTACTAACCGTTAAAAATGAACAAATTAGGGATTCTTCCCAAAGGTCCACGGCTCTTTTGTTCTCAAAAAATTTAAGTTCATACTTTGATTCCCAACGGGTCCACGACATTAAAAATAAAAAAAGCATTTTCTTTCCCAGCGGGTCCATGAGAATATTTGGTACAGTCGACAAAAAAGGTAGGTATAAGGATAAAAATTAATATTATTTATTATGAAATAAAAAAAAACGACTTGATGAACAAGTAAGTAGTCTTTATTGTATCAGACTGTCTTTGGACAAGACTTAACTTAAGCATTAAAAAATCACATTTTTGGTATAATAATTTCGTAAATCATCTTGTTTACACTAAAATTGTCTTAAGCATTAAAAAAATCACAGTAATGGTGCAATAATTGTAAAATATAAGCTCGTCTTACACCACCAACATAATAAAACTTTTATAATACTCCTATTGTACCTGAGACTCATTGGTTATTTCAAATTTACAGAAACAATACAGCAAACTCATCCTTTTTTGTATATACAAAATAAAAATCGAAATGATTTACTTTAAATTTTTATGAGTTGTGTGGAAAAATATTTGACTAAAGTACTTAAATGTAGTTTTAGCAATGTGTTACAATAGTGTCACAATTATTTAAAAAACTGTCGGGATAGATCGTAAATTGATGTTTTAAAGAGTGGTATTAGTCCGGAATATAAATTTAAAAAATAATAAAACAGACTAATACCATTTGGTATTACATTTTGGTATTAGATCGGAATAGATCCCAGTGGTTAGCTTATGCCTTTTATGGCCGTTAAAACTGTTGATTTTATAAGTAAACACAATATTACATAAATATTTAATCAAAAAAATAAAAACTGCTTACTAGTCCCTTCAATGAAAATGAACTCTGTGGGTACGCTAAACCCCGCGCCATCTTGATTTGCATATTTCGTAAATCCATGCACTTCACTTTGCATTGATTGTTATGCCCACTTCAAGAGAGCAAGGTCAACTGATAAGAATAAGCGCGTGTTACCCATCCCTAGCATAGGGTTGCCAGGGATGGGTAGTCTATCTTACTCTGTTTCTACACGCAACGTCAAAAATAAGCACTAATTAATAGACCGTCGCCTTTTTTGTGGTGTTGCACAGCCTAGCGGGTAGCGACATCTCTTGCACCATAGATGAACTGTTTGAAGTAGGTACTCAATTAATTATAGTCACATCTCTACGATTGATTAGCTTACATTAATCCAGCCCTTTCTACAACATTAACGAAACGAATTATTAAAAAGTTGCTTGCATCGTTTTTGCTGATTGTACTTCGGATAAGTCTCGTGGACCCAGTGGGAATTCATGTATGAAAATTTTAAACGATATTTAAAAATTTCATGGACCCGTTGGGAAATGAAGAACAATAGAGCCATGGACCTTTGGGAAGAAGCCCAAATTAGCTATAAGAAACTGTTTTACCGACACGCCTATATCGCCATCTATGAATTGTAGTACAAACTACTTCGTTATCTATCACTCCAAAATAAAAGCGGGAAATCGAAATCTTTTCTTGATTTGGGCCATAGTAACCCCTAAGGGTTAAAGTAACCTACGTTTACGGTACCCCCTCCCCTACTGATGCTTTTAAAAGGCCCCAAAAACAAAACATGATGAATACTTCTGATTTTTTTCGTTGAACTCACCCCTTCCCCCGATTGCGATTGCGAATCCAAACTTATCGCAATCGGGGGGCTGGGAGTGGGTTCAACGAAAAACGATTGCCATAAGTTTGAACGTGTTTACCAAGCGTTTTAGCTTTAGTAAACACGTTCAAACTTATCGCAATCGGGGGCATTATTTTACATGCAACTTACCGCGCAGTCTACAAACAGCGCATTAATGTGTCAAGGTCGCCTCCGTCATCATTTCCATCCGTCTCCGAGTCATCCCACAGTGAAAGAGCTTTTACTAGTGATCTTCTCGTTCTGAACCAGTACAGCCAAATTGACGGTCTACTTTGGGTCAGCTACCTGATCTGAGTGAGACTTGACTCGAGAATCAACGGCTCTCCGACATTATCCTCATGCTACCTCCACGTTACTCCCAGCTATCAACCGAAACACCCCCAATACGTTCGCACAGGCAAGTCTACTTCTCACTCGTTCACTCAGCGTCCACAAACCGGTCGTCACTGTGCTAACAGCCAAATAGTACACCCGATCGTCAATGACTAATCCCTATACATTTTTTCTAACTTTACTTGCAATTTCTATAGTCAGCAATAAGTTTACTCACTATAAATACCCAACTCAATTACAGTTCATCAAAAATATGTTTAACAGTTGTACGCAACGACATTGAATGATGATGCGCAGTGTACATCCATTGCAGCACATGATTTATGATTTAAAATTTACAAATACAGTAGAATCTCACTAATCCAGCACTATTAAAAACCAGAGGGTGTCGGATTATTAGAATGTTCGGATTACTGAATTGTTTAAAAAAACTCATAGTAAATAAAGCGTTTCACGAAGGGCATACAATGTATGTATTTGTGTTTCAAGGTACAGGTTTTTTTATAACTGTTACATATCTCACAATTAACTAATTACAAGGTTTAAAAATCATCATTTGAGGTCTGACGTAGGGGGAGGTGAGGATGATGCAGGCGGAGGGTGCCTGATTATTGGATGTGTCGGTCTATTGAAGTGTCGGATTAGTGAGATTCTACTGTACCTATAGTCAACAACGAATAAAAAAAACAATAATAATTTATTATCTTGTGAATCATCATAGCATAACATACCTGCAACGGGAATTGGCGGCGCAACATTTCAAAATGACTATTACGATCTATCGGGGCTTTAAAGAGAATGCGAGGTATGAAAAATTGACGCGGGTTATCGAATTGACGAACGGGTTTAATTAAACATGCAGATGCAGTTATGACGACCACCTTCGTCCCGTTAACCAACCCGTCAGCGAAACTTAGATTACGCATAATCATACAAACGGAATTGACTTTAATTTTTAAATCGAAATCTGGAACTCCCTTGGGAGATAGTGTATTCAGAAGGTTGGGGCCCAGAAATACTTGATCGGCGTTTTCGCTTAAAATTTTGTCAATTGCATAAAAATGCAAGGTATCCCCCGGCTCACGATCTAATACTCTAATGTTAATCTCTCCAACGGCATCATTGCGAGTTCACAGAATTGCTCTCTCGGCACAAAAGATCGGATCTGAGAGGTTTTCAGTGGAAAAGACGAATTCAATCAAGTCGTCCAAGGTTGCAGCAATCTCGATTGAATCGAGCTGAAACAATTACTCAGCAATTCCGTTTACTGGCAATATATGAGGAGGCAACTCGTTGGAGCCCAATTGCAAAAGAAAATCCGCGTATTCGGCGTCCTCCCTGCACCGTTGTGAAGTTAATAAAGAGAACATTTTCAAATTAGGCCACAGTTGCGAGGTTTTGATAGAAGAATTTAGAATATACCAATTCGAGCGTGCACCCACTACGACCGGGAAAATTTTCCTGAAGTACCCGGCGTTGTCCGTTCCCATCAAATCTCGCAACGATCTCTCTAATAAATTGAACAAGTATTTGTGAGCCATCGGCGCTTCGTCGTACACTATGAGGTCGGCGTTTTAAATCAATTCAGCCGTTTGAGAACCATTTGTGATGTTCCAGACTCCGCGGTCATCCACAAGATCTAAAGGAAATTTGAACAAGGAAAGCGGGGTCATTCCACTGGGATAATTTTGGGCGGCTATTGCGGATGACGCACAATTCAAAACTACGCCGCAGCTGCTACGAATATGAGCGGAAATGACGTTTAATAAAAGAGTTTTGCCCGTCCCGGCGGGTCCATCAATGAAAATAGCCGTATTATTTGAGTCACGGAACACCCTATCCCTGCAAAGCCTATCAACGTAATCGAAAATGGATCTTTGTTCGGACGATAACCGCGGTAACCATTAATCGACGAATGATTTAGCACTGTAAAAATCGTGCTCCGTACTTTCCCTATTTAGCTCGGTACTACTATCAAAGACTTCCGGCAAGCCTTGATCTACTAAAGACGACCCGTGTCGTCGTAGCAAGCGACTTATTTGAATGAGGTACATTTTAATCGCCTCTTCTTCATCACCTGGCATTCTATGCAAAAAATCCTCAGCCAACTGACGTTTAAATTTGTCCCACAGTGTTGCGACCGGGGCACCGTTAACAGCCAAGAGCACGAAAAAGCTACGAAGGCGTGGTCCTGTGAAAAAAGTTGAAGCTTCCGACATTGCCGACATAGATAGTCGACGACGACTTGTTGTACACTATGTTTTATGTTCTTTTAATTGTATTGAATGTCTTTGTGTGCAAATAAAGTATATTGTATTGTATTGTATTGTATTGTATAGCCATATCGTACTCGACTTCATCATCCGCGAGACTTACTGTTTTGGCAGCTTCCTGAAAGGTTGTGCAATTCGGACCACCGATCAACAATAAATCTGTGTAACTGCGACACGGGTAAACATTTATAAAATTCTTAAGTAGAATTTCTCACCCCTGTTCGACTCGACCCAGAAAAGACGCGCAACGAGCTCACCCCTCACTTTTTTAGTAACGTATTTTCCGTTTTCAGCGCGAATGGATTGGACAGTTTTCAAATTTGGGTCCTTTGCATGCATGTTATATTGTTTTAAAAAGTCCAGATAAGTCAGTCTGTCAGATTCTGCAATTAAAGGTCTATTGAAATAATCTATAAGATCGGAACTTGCGCGGTTTACTGAAAAAAACTAAATGTTGATTGGACAAATGGACACAAAGATTTTAACTGTTGGCGCCATTTGTGTCAACGGAAACGCTAAAGTTCTCCACGCTGCATCGCTAGATCCAATGTAGCGTTTCGTGACGTATTGTTCGATTTCGTTGTTACGATTGGCTTCGTCAACGACGGCGACACGAGGTTTGTCGGGACCTTTGGTCATATACTTAAAAAGATATTTAATTACGGTGCGCTGTGAAGAAACTTCTAATTTATGTGAGCGTCGTATTTCAAAAGTAAGGCGGAATTGTACGGGACGACCCATAAATCGCTAACTTTAACATCTATGCCGCGGAATTTAATGGTGGCCTCGTTTTCACCAATGCAACGGAGAAAAATAAACCCCTTATCGTCACAGAAGGTGACAGAAGTTTCCCACTTTGGAAAAAATTTCGCGCATTTTCTTTTCTCGCTATCCCAACACGAAAGATCTGTGCGGTGAGGCGGGCCGCACGGTCCGTGAATCATATGGTCGAGGACTGCCTTACGCAACCTGCCCTCAGCTTCGGACGGGTCAGGTATGTCAGCACGAACAAATTTATCTATCTCTACACTATCTACAGGCCCAACGCCTTCAACCCTAAAACAAATATGTGCATGCGGCAGTCCTCTTTTTTGAAACTCTATTACGTGCATCATATATGAAATATGACTAAACCATTGCCCGCTTTTCAGATCCCTAATCAACTGAGCCAAACGCAACTTAAAAACTCGAGCACAAATTTGGGGGTTCGCTCGTTAACCCGGTAATATTGATTGCCTTATTTTGGACCAACGTGTGTTGCAAGTGAAACTTAAAAAGAACGACAGTGGGCCTAACCTGTTCACTATTGCTATAGCGTCCAGGTACCTCATTTTCATGTAACGCGGACCCCCTGTAAATGAGCTGAGCAAGTAAATTCGTCCTGGTACAACACCGCCTTCGCCTAATAATGTCTCATCGTTTTGAATTTGCGTTCGCGTCTCTAATAATTCTGAGAGTGGTGCAACCCTAAGCGGGTCTTGTTGACCTCTCGCTTGGGCATGTTCTATAAACCGGAGACGCTCTTCAATGATTCTAAAATATAAATCAACTAACCACTCCTCAGACAACCGGCTAAAATTACTAAATTGCGATTCGGACAAGAGTAACCAACGAAAATATTGAAGCTGACTAAGCTTGTTGCCGCTGTTGTCGACTTTACCAAGGCACCAGCCCGGATTCCCATGTGGATATAATAAAGGATATTGAAAGCTCTCATAAAGGATATGCATTATATCTACGGGATGCGGCCTGCTGTCTCCAATTTTCCATATCGCAATGCTTCGCGGGACGTACTGTTCACGATCCGTACTGATAATGGCCGAAACTTCGTGACCGAAAGGTTGGTCACCAAGAATGTTGCCGTGAGTGGCGCGAGAAGTTCTCTGGAACTGTATAAAGGCCTCGGGCGATGGTTCTAAACTTAATCTCCTAAAACAGTCTATATAAGGATTGACGCTATGTAAAAAACTCGAAATCGATCTAATTACCTGTCTATCGAGGCTTAGATCGGCGGCCAAATTTTCCCTTTCGGTGTTGTCGTTAATGTAAAAATTAATGTTATTGGGAGATTCATTATAAGATAAATCATAAACCCTGTGATAAATACGGCCCTGAATTTTAATAAAAGATAAACCCTCAGGATGCTGAAACCCATGCGAAACTCCCAGTGCGGAAAACGAAAACAATTTTTTTTTTATATCTTTATTTTATAAAAGGGTTTTGTCAGATAAAGACAATGTCACCCGTATCGTTCACACAACATCACAAAATTCTATTCTATTCTATTTATCTTCTATATAAATATAAATCAACAAGCTTGTACAAAAACCTTGCCTCCTCCGAGGACGGAGAAGCAAGAATGCTGTTAAAAACCCCATTTTATGAGCTATTCAGTTCAAATTTTGAAAAATACTCATACCTTTCGGCCTCGATCCGAACATATTCCGTCAACATATGATGGATATCTTCGACACGATCACACTCTATACACCAAGGTGAGTCCACTTTTCTCATCAGAAATGCGAAGCTGTTTAGTTGTACATGTCCAGATCGAAGTCGGAGGGCAGTAACAATGGTTTGCCTACTTAAGCTAACACCAGCAAACCAGGGGCTACGAGACAGGCAAGGTTGAATTGTTCTATACCAGATACCTTTAACTAAAGAACGTTCATCAAAATGTACTTTCCAACTTTTACTGCAGCTACTTTTAACTGTAGAAAAAACTTCCGAATAATACGGTAAACAGAACATTTCAACGCTATCTAAAATAGAATGTTTGGCGAGGTGATCTATCATCTCGTTCCCTTCGATGCCAACATGTGAAGGGATCCATTGAAGGACTACCGACTTGTTTTGTGAAGTCATTTCATACATAGATTTCAGGATAGAGTAGGCAATCGGGTAGCTACCACGTGGTACAAAGCACTTTTTGAGTTAGAGAGGATTACAATCTCTTTGCAGGGCAGATCCCGGACATACTCTAATGCCTCAGCAATAGCAATAAGTTCCGCACGGATAATCTTTATATTAGCCGAGATACTCTGCCCGATTTTACACTTATTTTGAGCATCATAAAATGCGGCACCTACGCCATTGTGATCTTTTGACCCGTCAGTGAAAACTTTGTATGAATTTCCATACCTCTTTTGTATGAAATGATTGCACAAACCAGCCAAACTAGTTGCACAATATGTACGTTTGGGAGCTTCGACTAGATCTATATCTATTTGAACAGATTTACCAAGATTCATATAGCTAACCCATGTGTTCAAAGAAAACATTTCCAGTTTCTCAGTCATAAAAATTTGTTCTTGCCTTAATTATCTAAGGCCAGTGTTCACCAAAAATTTAACCAACGATTAGCAGCTAACCAGAGATTTGACAATGTCATTTCCATACATTTTTTTGAAATTTTGTCTGATTAGCTTCTAACCGCGGTTTAACCGTTGGTTATATTTTTGGTGAACACGGGCCTAAATAAACTTATTAGAAGTGGAATTTTTTTATTTCTCCAAAATGTCGTCTGTGTTAATTCTGATAAACGATTAAGCAACTCACACTATCATTTTTGTCAAAAAACATACATTTCAATAAATATCAGCCAGCTAGGTATTTTCTACGAACGCCGAGAGGGGGTAGGCTCAGCTCGCATTCCATGATATGTAAAGCAGTCGTTTTTATAAACCCACCTATAATTCGCAAACACTGATTCTGCACTATATTTAGCTTGTTCAAATGTGAGCTGCAACTAGAATCGTAAAAAAACTAGCATAATCTAATCTACTCCTTACCATAACAGTGTACAGGTGACGTAAATGAATTTGATGAACCCCCCATCCCGGCCCAGTTAAAATTTTCAAAATGTTAACAAATTTAGATGCTTTTCTACAGTCTCATTAATATGTTTTGACCACCGAAGCGATCAAGCCACAGACCCAGATATTTAATTGTGTCAACCGTTTGAATAATTTTATTATTAAGCTTAATATGTCTAATAAAACCTCTGCGCCTTTGATGAGTAAAACTTCGGCTAAATATACAAACCTTACTCTTTTCCGGCGATATTTGTAAACCCAAATCTCCTAAAAGCCCAACTATACTATCCAATCCACTTTGTACCTCCCGCTTCCCCTCATTAACATTACTACATATTGAATCTAGACACGCGGCAGCGTGTCAAGACAAGTTCAAGCAAAGGAACTGGCTAGCCAGCGCCGAGTGTAATATTACACGAACCATTTGTAGCCACTTTTGACCCCTTTATAACTCCAAAACTATTTAACTTAAACAAACCAAATTTCCTACATATAACCCTCAAGATAAACAAGAAAAAAATACGGATTAAACAGTTTAAAAATACGGATTAAACAGTTAAGTAGTTATTAACATCCAAAAATCGTCATTTCATTGACTGACTCATTCATAGATAGATCAAAAACCTAACCCACTTCCAGATGACCTAGAAAGTTCAAATTTAGCCTTTAGCTAGGTGATAGTGTGTGTACAAAGGAAAAAATCAGAAAGCAGTGAATTTATCAAATTTGAGTATTTTTTCCACTAAACAATTTTATAACGTAAGGTTAATGCCTGGCAAAACTCTATGAGCAAAATGTCTTCATTTAACCTCTATTACAACTTCATGCAGTAGTGTTAAAGCGGTTTAAGTGAATACTATGTGTCTTCAGTTTAATATCGCAATGCTAGAAAGTATCGATCGACCAGAAATTAAACTAAATTCTATAGTTTCTTAAACAAACGAGCAAGGGAAGTCTTGAAAAAGCACGAGGACGATTCATCACTTACTGCCGGCTTGGAAAATGTAGTTACTATTAAAATAGGCGCACGGGTGATGTTACGCAGAAACATCGACGTAAGTAAAGGGTTAGTAAACGGCTCTATTGGAGTAATAGAGAAAATAATCTGGGACGTTGACAGTAACAATACTGCACGTAAAATGTCATCATATTTAATCACAATTTAACTTACGAGCTAGAGCGTGTTAAGACTAAGTTCCAGATATTAAGTAATGCATATGTGCCCCGAGAACAATTTCCTATTTGCTTAGCATATGCTATTACCATTAATAAATCACAAGGCCTTAGTATTGACAGTACTCTTCTTGATATCGGCTGTTCAGTATTTTGTAAAGGGCAGGCTTACGTTGCACTGTCTAGAGTTAAAACGCTAGACGGGGTACATATTATAAATTTAGACCCTAGTCAAATTAAAGCGCAGGAGAGCGCTATAGTGGAGTACAACCGCCTACGGACGACGTATCGTCCTGATTTAGCTACACTTAGCATAAGTTAAAAAAACTGCAGATAATGAATGGGCGATGCGCGCTGATATTTCGAACATACAAGAAAATATAGAAAATAGTACTAAACACACCATACAGAGAAAACGCAAGAAAAAATAAAAATAACTCTATATAAAAAGTATTATATTCATAAAGGTAAATCTAAGTATAGTAATTTTCTTAACAAAAAGTGATGATATCCCACCAAAAACATAAATGTGAAAATGGGAGCCAAGTTAAACCGTCGACTTTGCCGAAAAAAGAATTGAGATCTAAATGTGTGCCAAGTTCTGTAGGCAGTCCAGAAATTTTTTACAAAGACATGAAATTCTTAGATGGATTTCAAACTCAATCATAATTTTTCTCTTATAGAATAATGCTTATTTCAAAATATGACTTTTTCATTTTGTTTAATAGAATTATTTACACAAAGCAAACAACTAATAACCTATTTAACTTCATTATTTGACTTGGCTAGTTTTTGCCAGTTTCTAAATCAAATATTTAGGACAATAAAATCTTATAAATTATAACCATCAATAAGATCAATGTGAGAAGTTCTGTAGCCTATAATATAAGATAAATAGTAGGTGAAAACTAGCCAAGTCAAATGATGAAGTTAAATATGTTATTAGTTGTTTGCTTTGTGTAAATAATTCTATTAAACAAAATGAAAAAGTCATATTTTGAAATAAGCATTATTCTATAAGGGAAAAATAATGATTGAGTTTGAAATCCATCTAAGAATTTCATGTCTTTGTAAAAAAATTCTGGACTGCCTACAGAACTTGGCACACATTTAGATCTCAATTCTTTTTTCGGCAAAGTCGACGGTTGAACTTGGCTCCCATTTTCACATTTATGTTTTTGGTGGGATATAATACGAAGTCATCGGCGTACTGGGATATGCACACATTAACAACCCGCCTCACGACGTATAATGTAGCCAAATTAAAGAGTAGTGGCGAGTTAGGATCGCCTTGAGCCAGTCCTTTATTAGTAAATCGACACAAATCTTTATTGTTTACTTGAATTTTCAGCCGTCGTTCACTAAGAAATCCCCACAAGTATTTGCAGATATTTATACCTATCCCTAAACTGTCCAAAATCTTTATCATTGCTAAAATGTCCACGTTATTGTATGCGTTTTCCAAGTCAATAAAACACCCAGCTGTAAATTGTTTTTTTGAAAATCCAATCTGAATATTTGTAATTAAACTAGCTAAGTTGTCATTAGTTGAATATGCTTTTCTAAACCCTGTTGTGCTCTTCGAAAATAACCCTTTACTTTCACAAAACCATTCTAATCGTTTGTTTATAATGTTGTGAAATACCTTGCACACCCACGATATTAATGAAATAGGACGCAAAGAGGATAAAGAATTAGGGTCCCGGCCCGGTTTAGGAATAGGTACAATACTAATTTCCCTCCATTGCTTCGGCACAAAACCCACATCAAAAAACGATTGAATAAAGCAGTAAAATTTTCTTGCCATTTACTGGAATATGATGGATCATACAATAAGGTATGTCATCACAATAGCTCAGTCTGTTGGGAAATGCAAAGGCCTTTGCATTGCAAAAGGTGGCGTAGAAAATGTTTTGACACAATATTGTTTAGGTATGGCAGGTTAATAAAAATTCAAGTTCTCGACCTTGAAGGACCCAGGCGTTAGCCACCATCGTGAATTAAAGGTGCCAAAATTAGGTATATTTTAAATAACTTCTCAATTGTTTACTAAATCACAAAAGTGTCTATGAAGGGTTCAAAGAAGACAAAATTGCCTATATTTTTTGCATACATGATTATTCTGTAAGTCTTAAATTTAATGTAAAAAGTTACAAGCGACGGAAATAATAATATTTACAAAAATCTAATATATACAATGATAAACTGACTGGGGGATACACAACGCACAGCCCAAACCGCTGGACTTACGGACTTGAAATTTTGCATATAGATACCTTATGTAGATGATGCATCTAAGGAGCGATTTTTGGAAATTCCACCCCTAAGGGGGTTAAATAGGGGATGGAAGTTTGTATGAAAGTCCGTGAATTTTGAAGTTAGGATCTTAGAACTTTGTATGTAGGCTGATGATTAAAAAATAATGAACACGTGTATCAGCGATTTTTGGAAATTCTACCCCTAAGGGGATTAAGGGGGTTAACTGACTGACATATCAATGCACAGCCCAAACTGCTGGGTCTAGAGACTCCGAATTTCGCTTGTAACTTTTTACCTATAAGACTTACAGAATAATTATGTATGCAAAAAATGTAGGCAATTTTGTCTTCTTTGAACCCTTTATAGACACTTTTGTGATTTAGTAAACAATTGAGAAGTTATTTAAAATATACCTAATTTTGGCACCTTTAATTCAAGATGGCGGCTAACACCTGGGTCCTCCAAGGTCGAGAACTTGGATTTTTATTAACCTGCCATACCTAAACAATATTGTGTCAAAACATTTTCTACGCCACCTTTTACAATGCAAAATACCTACAGACTGAGCTACAACCCGGCGCGGTATTTTTACTACTTTTAAGGAACTGTTCTAACTCGGACATAGTTATAGGTACATCTAATTCCGATTTTAAAAATGAAAATAATGGCATCGGTTGAGAAACATAATCCGGAGTGAGAATCACTAGCGAGATGCCGAGGAACTTCTTTTCTAGGTACCTTATACCCCTTACACCACCTCATCCTACGCCACACATCACTTATTGATACCGACTCATCCAGGGATGACCAATATTTTTGCCGAGCAATATTACTCGCCATACGAATTTGTTTCTGAGCAAAACTTATACTTGCTTTCAATAAATCGTAATTATGTAGGGTAGGGTTTCGCCTTACATTAACTAATGCCAACCGGCGCTTAGCTACCGCCTCCGAGAGACTCGGGCTCCAGTATGGTTTAGGGACAAAACTATTATTGGAGTTTAAATTATATTTAATATTAGGAATGTGTAAATCTGCCGCAAGGTTCAAATAGTTCACAAAAGTGTCGTAAGCTAATTGTAAGTCACTAGAAACCGGGAATTGGTTAAATAATTTTACTAATAACGCTGAATATGATACCCAGTCCGCATTTTTAAAGTTTTTTTTGAATAACGGAGGGTTATTTTTCGATATGAAGGTAGACAAAACTATAATTCTGTGATCGCTACCTAATGTTTCATTCATAACCTGCCAGTTAAACCTCAGTGCTATATCTGACGAAATCAAGGTTATGTCGGGTGTCGACTTTTGCAAAACTCAATTTCTCATCCTCAAACGCCTTATACTACCGTCATTAAGTGTTACAAAAGGACTATCTATCAACTAAAGCACCAAATATTTGCTGTCCTCTTGTGTCGGTTTTAACCGACCAACTTGAGTCGTGTCCGTTAAAATCCCCTAAAATTATAGATTTACTGCTCGTTATTGAAAACAAATTATACCAGTCTTGAACACAAGTACGAGCTGACGAGGGACAATAAACTGAAAAAATGTTTTCAACGAAATCACAGTTTAAAATTTTAACGTGTAAAACTTGAATAGCCGAGGCAATATTACTCACGGTAACCACATACGACTGAATGGTTTTATGCACGAAGATAGAAACACCTCCGTATCCGTCACTACGATCACTCCGATAAACATTAAAATCTTGAATTCTTAACACACTATCCGGGTCTAGCCAAGTTTCGCTTATGGAAGCAATATTAATCTTGTCCTGTCTAAGCAGATTTTCAAATGACTGTAACTTAGGCCTTAAGCTTTCAGCATTCCATTGCGCTATTTTAACCCTAGTACATGCCTTCAATGAATCGATCATGATTGATGGAAGAAATCAAATACTGACTGTAACAGCGGCCATTCACAAACGTTTTTTACAACCACTAATACTAACCATTGAACACACAATTTAATTACTTTCCCGACTTTTCCCTGAATACAAAAATCCCTCATAAACACGACATTCCTCAACCTTTCAATCAACTCACTAAACGTGACATCAGACTCCTTCTGTGGAATATTCCGGCGTTTGTTCTTTGTCTGCTCAGATGAAAAACTCAAATCCGAAATAGTTTCTGCTTCCGAGCTGTACGCGTACGCATCCCAACCATCTTTTTCTTCAATATTACCCGATTTCTTCTTAGTGTTCTTTGTATTGGTCTTTTTCTTGCCTTTTTTACCTGTTCTGGTTCTGTAGTTTTCGTCAAATGCCTCATTTATTTTTTCATCCCACACAAATGAAGGATCTGGTTGGGTTGGGTGCTCATCGTCTTTAATAATTGTTTGGGTAGGGGTTTCGGGCTTAGCGTATGCAGATAAAGCCTGTCTATAAGAACAACTGTACTCGGACATAAGCTCCCTAATCTTTTTTTTCTTTCATAAAAGCAGGGCATTTTAACTTATCAAAGGCCATATGATTTTGTCCATAATTGACGCAGCAGAATTTTTTATGGTACAATTCTCGTGAGCTCCACCGCACTTAGGACACACTAGGTTTTAAGAAGTACACCTGCGGGATGAATGACTCAGCTTCCAGCACCGCGAGCACTGCGTCACAGGGAAAACGTATTTCTCTACTGCAATTCTGAGATGATCCACGAATATAAATGACGGAACTATCGTCCCTTTAAAAGCTAGTCTTGCTACGTCACATGGTACCCATTTCCCAGAATTATCACGTCTCTGCTTACGCTTTGCTGACAGCAGTACTGCAGGCTTGGGACAAGTAATGGAGATTGCAATATCCTCGTCCTTTAGATCTAAATCAACACCTCTTATGATTCCGTATGATGAATTGACCTCTAATGATCTCTGACACCGCCAATCCATCTCCTTGAACTTTTTACAGGACACTATTTGTTCTGCCACGGCTTCATCCTTAACATCCACCCTAATCTTATACGGGCTCAAATATTTAATCTTGTTCACATCTTCAATCCCGACATTTTTAAATAATCTAGCTAACGCAAACTGTTTTGGCATTTTATCCTTGCAGTATATGTAGATCTCTTCTTCTTTCTGTACTTTTAAAAGTTTCTTATGTCTCCTACTCAGAACCACTTCAAACCCTTCATCGTTGTCCTCCTCCTGTCTATCCCTCTTAATCGCTAATCTTCCTGACATCGAACTCTCTTCTAGCATATTATTCGTGACCAAATTTCTTTCTTGATTAAGGGGTAACTCGTTGAGGGAATCTTCACTCCTTCTCCCTAAATCCCATCCTATTTCTGAGGTATGTGGAGCTAATATAGTAGTGGCCGTCCGTGGTATAGGTGTGGGTGCACGAACTACCTTAGTAGGACCTCCAATTTCCTCATCGTCGATACAATCACCCTTGCTGGCTACCTCTGACATAACGCCATCCACTCAGCACTGGAACTTATGCCTCAAGTAAAATGGAAACCGGTCGGTGCGCACAATAGGCGTACCGGCCGGTAAGCGCGTGGAGACTTGTAAACACAACCACAGCGCTCGGATACCGTAGCGACACTCTACATGGGAATCCGGGTATAATAAGGGATATTGAAAGCTCTCATAAAGAGGATGCACTATATCCACGGGATGCGGCCTGCTGTCTCCAATTTTCCATATCGCAATGCTTCGCGGGACGTACTGTTCACGATCCGTACTGATAATGGCCGAAACTTCGTGACCGAAAGGTTGGTCACCAAGAATGTTGCCGTGAGTGGCGCGAGAAGTTCTCTGGAACTGTATAAAGGCCTCGGGCGATGGTTCTAAACTTAATCTCTTAAAACAGTCTATATAAGGATTGACGCTATGTAAAAAACTCGAAATCGATCTAATTACCTGTCTATCGAGGCTTAGATCGGCGGCCAAATTTTCCCTTTCGGTGTTGTCGTTAATGTAAAAATTAATGAATGAATGAATGAATAAATAAATTCTTCATTGCACACGTAAACAAGAACATTATGGAAAATTTACATTAGTGCAAAAGGCGGCCTTATCACTAAAAGTGATCTCTTCCAGACAACCCTTTGGCTGAAAGGAACCATTTTAAAAAGGCTGAAGCGTAGTGCGCAGATCAAGTAATAGATAAGTAATAAAGATATAAAAGTTTTCGAATAAAATAAATATACACAAAATAAATTAATGAAAAGTACATAAATAATACATAAATACATATGCTAGCATAAATATATACAACATAAGTAATCAGTTGCAAGTTTTAGATTTTATAAGTTAGTGCTCACGAAGCTTGTGTTTGAAAAAAGTGAGAGATTTAGAGTGACGGACACCAGACGGCAGTTCAATCCATAGGCTTGTAGATTTTAAAGTAAAAGAATCCTTGTAGTACCCAGACCGAGAAAGGGGCACCAGGAGAATATTATCGTTCTTTGAGCGCAGTTCACGAGTGTGACCATGTTAATGTTATTGGGAGTTTAATTATAAGATAAATCAAAAACCCTGTGATAAATACGGCCCTGAATTTTAATAAAAGATAAACCCTCAAGATGCTGAAACCCATGCGAAACTCCCAGTGCGGAAAACGAAAACAAGTTGTTATACGCACGGGGCCTACTAAGAAAAGCTGGATGAGAGTAAAAATCTTCATCCAGAGGGGGAAAGTTTTGAACTTTGCATGCCCCCTGACGACAATTCCATTGTCTACTACTTTTTTCCTCATCAAAAAGGGGGCCCCACAATGCGGACATTTAAATATCTGCAGACTCAACAGTGAAGTGTTTTTAGGTGAAAAAATCGGAATGAGATCAAGTTCAGAACCACGTTTTTCTCCGATCAGATTTCTGAATCGCCGCAACGGTACGTCCACGTTTCGCATTGTTTTGTTAAATTGTCGCGTCGCGGCTTGGTTTACTTCGGGGTGTTGCTCGCTGTAACGTTGAACGGCGGCGCGATTTACATCAGGATTATTTTGTGAGTATATCTGAACAGCGGTGCGATTCACTTCCGGGTGCGTTTCTGTATACCGTTCAACGCAGCGCGATGCACTTTTGGATTATTTTCAGTATATTTTTGAACGGCGGCGCGATTCGTCCCTGGATTTGTTTTTTTATATTTTTTTACCGCGTCCAAATGTGCATTTTCTTTAGTCGGTTTCCTAGCACGTTTTTGCTTTCTGGGCCGACTGCCTTTGTTGGTTTCGGTGTTTTTTTCAGTTTCGAGTGGCTCTACGAGAACAATTGGCTTTAATTTCGTTAAGTTGAAATCCCTTACTTTAAAAGCGTCAATTTTTGATCTGTTTGTATATTTTGCGCGGTTTCGCAGTTTGTTTTGGTTGCAGGTTGAATTACTGCGGAATCGTTTTGCACGGGACTTGACATAGTCCTTTCGGAACATTGGGTGGCACCTAACGAAACCGGTTCAGGCGTTTCAATGGAATGAGTCGTCATTTGTTGGTTTAAAATTGATTCAGAGTTTTGAGTCGATGACGGCATGGAAAGTGACCGAAGCATCTGTGTCAGAGATGAAATCGGTCCATAAAAGCGATTCAGAGTTTTGAGATGACGACGGCATCGAAAGTGACCTGAATATTCGTGTCAAGTCACTTACCGGTTCAGTCGTTTGGTTCATCGGTTCAGCAAAATCAATTGGGAGTTTTGGGAGGAAGGCCTTCTCAGTACGTGCACTCTGTACATCACGTACCTGTCACCAGCAAAAAGAAGTCTAGCCAAGTGTTCAGTAGTAGTGCAACTGAACTACCGAGCAACAAATGGTCCTAGGCTACTTCTTTCTTCATTAAAGTTATGTGCATCCACAGCGTGACTATTATATAAATAGTTCACGTCCTTATGTCTCCAAAAGGAGTATGTGTAGCCCTGCCCTGTGAACAAAATAGTATCAGTGCCGTCGACATGAGCGGCACTGAATACATATTCTTGTAAAATTTCGTCAAGTGTTTTAATTTTCTTCTCGTAATCAGAAGGACTGCTCGGAAAACAGTCATATGCGACACAGTTGTCCCCCACATTTGCAATTTTTACGTCAACATTTTCGACACGGAATTCGGTGAATAGTTCATCCGGGCATAAATAACCTGATTCGAATCGTTTTTGGGACTACAGATATTGAACAATATCCGTATATAAAGAGTCCCCACCAAGCAAAATGGTGTCGATATCTGTATCGGTTAATATATTATCGCGGTCTTTTAAAATTGAATTTACTCCGGCATATGCTGCGATGGCAGTACACTGCGTACCTCTGTCTTGAAAAATGTCAGACCCTTGATGGATAGAACCTAAAAATACAACATTTATGTTGTACGTAATGGTAAATAAACTTTTTCTAATATCATTATCAGAATGTTTTACTAATTTATTAGTGACTTTTCGTTTGAAAGCCGTTATTGTAGAGGTCAAAAATGTTCCAAAATACAAATTAAATTATTTTTTAATTAAATAATGAAAAAATATGTTATTTTTCTATCACATAATTTGTAAGGGTTTTTTGATCTTTGTAATTGATTTCTTCCGAGAACAGATTAATTTTGTCTAATAATAATTTTTGTTCCACTGCCGGTTCTAATTTTAATTGAACTATCTCATCCTTTAAGGATTGATTTTCTGCTTCTAGACTACTTAGCCTCTTGTTAACCGCAACTAGATCCTCCTTCAACATATGAAATTCTAACCTCAGAAAATTAGTTTCTCACAAATATTTCTCACGAAAAAATATGATTTGTAGGTTATGAAAAAACCGACACACAATTTTGTACGTGAAATATGATATTTCGTTAAGTCTACACTTGTATTGTATGTGTTATATATAATCGAAAAAAATATGTATTAAACTATTTAAAAACGATAAATATATACATAGCTCATTTTACAGGCAACAGCGCCACCTATGTTTTTTTGTAGCTCGCCACCAACGTTTACAATGATAGTTGTAGCTCAAAGGACCATACGTTGACGTCCTGTTCCTTGATATACTGGTGTTCAGAAGCGTCATAATCCTTAGTATTACTTATTATAAATGCAAAAGTAACTCTGTCTGTCTGTACGTCTTTCACGCCTAAACTACTGAACCGATTTTGATGAAATTTGGTACAGAGATAGATTAGAGTCTGGGAAAGGATACGTTTAATCCTACAGTTGGGCATGATATAACCTGTAGTCCAAAAAAAATGATATAACCTGATATAACCTGTAGTGGGCGGAAAGGTAGTAATAAATAAACCAGTGAGTTTTTTCTAATAATGCGGTTTAATTAATTTAATTTAATATCTACCGTTACAGAGAACGACTGCTAGATAACTTTTAGTTTTTAATAAAATAACTAAAGAGTAAAAGGACAGGAAATTTCACCAAAATATGCGTGCTTGTAGTAAGCACATGCTAGGGTATCAAAATATCGATACTTGTTCAAAGTATCGATAGGTGGTACAGAGTACGGTTAATTTATGATAATTGAAAAATAAACTAAATCACAGCATTTATTTACACTTATTTACAATTTGTCAATGTGAAAAAAAAGGCCAATTCACAAAGTACCCAGAGTTTATAATTTAACTAAAGCTTTGACATTTTTACGGTGACATATGTATGTGTTATATTGTACAATGATCATACAAAAGATATTTTGTTTAAAATAAAAGCCGCCATACAAAATCGTGTCACGAGACCGAAGACCGAGCTCCGCGCAGGGCTAAGCCCAGAGCGACTACCCTCTCAATTCCATGATGACCGCCATAAAAGGGTCACTCTAAGAGCAAGGTGAGGCAGCAGGCTGAGGAAAACTGCGTATATGGTGAGGCCGAAGGCCAAGCTCTACGTAGAGCGTCGCGGAGCGTGACGTTTCACCCAACCTAAAATTAAAGATCTTGGATATGAACTTTTGCGAACCTGATATTTCGTGTCGTTCAATAGCACCCGAAGAAATGCTTATTACAAAAATGACACTCATGCACGCTATTGAAAAAATCTAGTTATGAAAGTGGAATCTGTTGCCAATATTATTAAAAGATACGCAAAAGCTTGCGAATAAACCAACTTGTGATCGTCGAGGTTATCAATCTCCTCGAAAAAACAGACAGAGTAAGGAGGTTAAAGAGTGTGTTAGTGTCAATTTAAGCTAGCATTGCAGGCAGCAAGTATTTTTCGGTGACTTATAAAATTAGTAAGCAAAACTTAAGGATGTGAATCCGCCTTCTAAACTGAACCACTTTTCCCAAGGAACGGGTGGAAATACAAATATATATATATATATTTTTTGTTGTGTTATTATTAGCATCCACAGACTTTATGTTGTATAAAACAAACAATAATTGAGTTTAAATGCAAATTTTATTATAACTGCAATCCACTCTGTAAATGTAAGGCTCAAAGAGAGAGTGTTGCCATATTTAATTTATGTCTTTAACATAATCTCCGGGGCGCAAAATGTAAATATTTGACAAACAAAGGTGAGAAACAATTAATTTAAACAAAACTTTAAACTATATGGAAGCTAAGCCCCTCGGTGGCTTGAAAACTTAAATTAACTTATTTTAAACAGAAATTAACTTATTTTTCAACTAATTTTAAACAATGAACTGAAAAATATCACTAGTATTCTATTATATTTAGCTTAAATGTATACTGACTTATCTACTAAGTTTAGTTATGAAAAAATAACTGTAATTAAAATTAACATAATATAATCTAACAAGTACATATGCCTTGCTGAAACAAACCAACAAGTTTAGACTAACAATTTTGAAAAATAAAAATAAAAATTCAAACAAAAGTTTTATCTACTTACTTATTATTTTTCTAAAATAAAATGTTTAAACAAAACCCACTAAACAGAACCTTTAATATTTGACATATTAAAAATATGAAAAAGTACTTATGAGTTCTTTTATAACAAAATACCATTAGTTATCAATGGGTAGAACAATAAGTTTTGAAATGGCACGCGAATGTACCTTTCTATCAGCTGTTTGAATATCAACTACCCTGACTTTACCGTCAGCTCCCAAATAAACCTTGGCAATTCTCCCCACGGGCCAATGAAGTGGTGGGGTGTTTACATTCTTTAAGAGCACAAGCATTCCTTCTGTAAGGTTTGGCATCTCCTTTAACCATTTTGTTCTCTTATTTAATGTTACTAAGTATTCATTACTCCAAGCCTTCCAGAAGTCATGTCGTGCTTGTTCATAACTCCTCCAATAGCGTAGTCTATTAGATGGAACTTGAGTAATATCGTCATGTGGAATAGCTGTGAGAGGAAAACCTATTAAAAAGTGACCTGGGGTCAGAAATGAAAAGTCTGAAATATCCTGTGACATGGGAGTAAGAGGGCGAGAATTTAGAATGCCTTATATTTCACAAAGGATGGTGTAAAACTGCTCGTAAGTATGGATTTTAGAAGAAACTACTCTTTTAAGATGAAACTTTGCTGATTTAACAGCAGCCTCCCAAAAACCACCATGATTTGGGCTGTATTTTGGAATGAAATGAAAGTTTATACTTTTTTGTAATGCATAATTTGAACATGCATCTTGAAAATCTTTGCTGTTGTGTAATTTGTAAAGCTCATTTAACCTATTGTTTGCTGACTTGAAGGTGGATGCATTATCACAATAGATGTGAGTGGGTATACCTCTGCGGGAAACAAATCTCTTTAAGGCAGCCAGAAAAGAGTCGGTACTCATATCAGATACTACTTCTAGGTGCACGGCCTTGGAGGAGAAACAAACAAGCACGAGAACGTACCCTTTACTTACTATAACATTTCTTTTAGTGGACTGCTTCAGCTCAAAGGGACCACAATAGTCCAGTCCAACAACTTCAAAGGCCCGCGACGAAGGATTGACCCGCTGCCAAGGAAACGCTCCCATCAGCCGCTCAGCTGTTTGAGCTTTAAATCTTTGACATGTAATGCATCTGTAAATAACACCTTTTATTTCTCTAACAGAGTTAATAATGTAATATCTTTGAGCGAGAGTGCTCATCAAAAGCTTTAAGCCAGCATGTAATAACATGATATGTTCATGCCTAATTATTAATGTGGTTACATGGCAATGCTTAGGTAATATTAATGGAAATTTCTGGGTGAAATAAAGGTTAGCCTTGTGAAGCCTGCCTCCTACACGTAACATCCCCTTGCCATCGACAAAGGGGTGCACTGAGTTTAGGTGAGACTTGCAAATCTTTTTATTTTGAATGCAATGCAATTCATTATTAAAATAATGTAATTGGATTCCCTTTATTATGTGAAGCAAAGCCTCCCTGATCTCACCCACTGAGAAAAAACCTTGAAATTTTACTTGTTTTTTACACAGTTTAACAAATCTCAGCATGTAAGCCATGATACGATTCATGACAAATAGATTTGAAAATTTGGAAAAGAAAGGCAATGAATCAGAATTGTTTGAATCGCCACCAGAATTTACATTTATGCCAGTACTGGAAATCAACAGAATTTCAATATTCAAGGTGTTAAAATTGTAAACATCTGACTGAGTCAAAAAGTCAGGTCCAGACAGCCATAATTTATTGTTGGACAAAGTCTGAGGGTCAGATCCTCTTGACAAAACATCAGCAGGGTTATAAATGCCTGGCGTATGAAACCACTTCATGTGGTCAGTAAGCATTGCAATCTGTTTGACACGATTTGCAATATATGCAGGAAGTTTAAATGGTGAAGTGATAAGCCAATCCAATACTATTTTTGAATCACAAAATAAGCTGATATTATTATATTTCAGAACTGATGCAATGTGTGTAATTAATTTGGCTAACATCAATAATCTTAACATAATCTTACATAACATAATCTTTTTTGTGCGGGTAGGCGTCGCAACGATACGCTTTTTTTTTGTGGTGTACAATTTTAATCAAATTAAAATTACTTACCGATTGAAATTAACTTATGGTTCTAGCTTAAAATATATATTAGCCTCTCGCCCCTCGCCACTATTGAAATCACAACACCTCATACACTTTGGAGTCACTGTCACACTGTTTCTTCACAACAACAACTATGGATGCATCTGGCAAGCTGTCACTTCAAAGCGAAGACCTCACTAAGCTGTTTATGCAGCTGAATGACTTTGAAGATCGACTCCAGAAAGCCATATCTTCGCCGACGACAGCAGAGCGCCCTGATCTTCCTGCCCTTGCTAAGGACTTCGCGCAGTTCAAGACTTTTGTCTGCCAGGCTCTCTTCAAACTCAAGGCCCAGACTGATTTGCTGACTCTTGGCCTTGATCGTCACGAAGCATTCCTGCGGCGCAAGGTACTTCTAGTCCATGGCATTGCTGAAAAAGAAGATGAGAAGTTATATGAGGTAATAACGAAATTACTAACCGACCAAATGAAGTTGACTGAACTCACCTCAGATGATATCCAAGTTTGTCATCGATTGGGAGCTTCATCTAAGAAGCCTCGCTCGATTCTAATCCGGTTTCGCGAACTTGAGCACCGACGCCTTGTCTGGGACTCGAAAACTCAGCTCAAGAATTCGGGAATAACCATATCTGAATTCCTCACTAAGTCTCGGCACAAGGTATTTGTTGATGGTCGCAATCATTTTGGGATCCTGAACTGTTGGAGTTCGGATGGTAAGGTGGTTATAAAGCTGCCTGACAAGTCACGTAGGAAGATCGAGTCGTATGCGGAGCTACAGGAACTTATAAGGCTGTTCCCTGCCGATAAAGCAGCCGGCCGTAACGAAGCCTCCAAATCTACACCGCCTTTGATTGCAGCTGCTGCGGCCAAGAAAGCTGGCAGGAAACAAGTGCCCATCGCGCCGCCATTCGGTCCCCGTCCGAGGAAAAATACCCCTAAGTAGTCAATATCTCTTGTTTGTTTACTATACAAAGTCGCTTCCAAATTTGGTCATATCATATTGTATTGTCCTTGTTAGGTATAAGGTAGTTACAACTTATTTTTTATTTTATTTTTGTAATCTGTTTACTCGCTGTTTAGTTTACTTTTGTATTGTAGGTTATCAACTATTTTGTTTTAATCTGTATTGTATTCTTACTTTTACTGATAGATAGGCAATGACTTTGCGACCATACAGCCTTTTGTTAAGTTTCTACGGTTTTTGTTTCTTTTTTTTTTTTGGATTGGCTGGAAGCGACTCACATTTTGATTTTCTTTTTTTTTCTGTCTTCATTCTGGTTCGTTTTTAATTGTGTTTTATCTTGTGTAAGTTATAAATTTCTTTCATCTTATCTTTACAGGTGGGGAGTGTGAAGGCTAAAATAGTATGTAATTTATTTAGTATAGTTATTAATTGCTTAGTCAAGCCCTCTAAAATAGATTTCATATTTTATTATTGTATTTTATTATTATATTTTATTTATTTATTCTTATGGACAGTTTATTGAATATAGATGATGAATACTTCTCTTGCTCTTCTCTGTCTGACAGTTTTGTCAGTGCCGGTAGTGGTAGCCCCTCTCGCATGTCTGTACATGATCAGTTGAATTCTGTTTTTTCTGATTTCTCCAACAACTTTAATGTGGTGCATATTAATGCTCAGAGCGTTCCTTGTCACTACCCCGACCTTCTGGCGTCATTTAGCAACAGTCGCATAGATGCTATCCTCATTTCCGAATCTTTCTTGAAACCGTCTCTTCCTTCTGTTCAATTTCCACTTCCTGGCTACAAACTTATCCGGAATGACCGCACGGGTAAAGGAGGTGGGGGCGTGGCTATTTACCTTCGCGCTGATATTGTGCATAGTGTCGTCAGTGAATCTCCTAGTCAGTATACTAAATCAGCAGAGCACTTATTTATTGAGGTCAGCCTTCACCACAAACGCATCCTGCTTGGTGTGTACTACAGCCCTTCTCTACACATTGACTATTTCAATTCGCTAGAAAACTTACTGTGTACTCACTGTCCAAATTACGATCACACTCTGTTGTTGGGTGACTTCAATACGTGCTTGATCAAAGATGATATACGTGCTCATAAACTTAAATCTTTGTTATCCTCGGTTAATCTCCATATTCTACCTCTTTCCGCTACCCATCATTCTCCTAACTGTAATCCTTCTCTTTTAGATCTCATTCTTGTTTCTTCACCAGATCATGTCGCTACTCACGGCCAGTTTCCTGCAAACTTTTCCTGGCATGACCTGGTTTATCTATCTTATAAAATTCGTCCGCCTCGCCGTAAACCTAAATTTCTCTTCTTGCGTAGTTATAAGGGAATTGATTTGGAGGCCTTGAGGAAAGACGCGTCCGAGATCGATTGGTCTCCAGTTATTTTTGCAGATCAAATGGATTTAAAGGTTAAACTTTTCAGGGATTTTATTTTGAAACTGTTTGATGCTCATGCACCAGTGAGGAGGGTGAAAGTCAGGCATGCCCCAGCGCCCTGGCTGACACCGGCCATAACGGACATGATGGGAAGGCGTGATAGAGCCAAGAAGCGGTATAGAAGGTGTCCAACAGAAGCAAATCTGACTCGTTATAAGTACCTGAGAAATCGTTGCAGTCGTTTGTGTAGGGATGCTAAAAGACGCCACATACACTTCTCCATTGATTCCTGTAACCCTTTGCGGGTCTGGAAGTTTCTGGGCACGCTTGGCATTGGCAAATCCTCAGCCTCATTTGATGGGAATGTGGATTTGAACGCTCTGAATAGGCATTTCTCTCTGCCACCGGTTGTTCTTGACGACAGGGCGAGAGCGAAAACCATTGCCAGTCTCCAGAGCCAGCCATTGCCGGCATGCCCATCCTTCTATTTCAGATATGTCAGCGAAGAGGACGTTAAGAAACATACACTTTCCATAACATCCACTGCTGTGGGCGATGACAACCTTTGTTCCCGTATGATCACCATTATCCTTCCAGAACTCTTGCCTATACTCACCCACATTATTAACTTCTCATTGACAAGTAGTTCGTTTCCGCTGGCATGGAAACGTGCCAATATTATTCCTCTCCCTAAGACTCCGAACCCATCCTCCTTCTCCGAGTTCCGTCCTATCTCCATTTTACCTTTCCTTTCAAAAATCCTTGAACACATTGTCCACAAGCAGCTGGCTGATTTCATTTCTACGAATTGCCTCCTTTCTTCATTTCAATCAGGTTTTCGACCTGCACATAGTACTGTAACGGCTCTCTTAAAAGTTACTGATGATTTCCGTCTCGCCATGGAAAACAAGTCTTTGACTATCCTTACTTTACTTGACTTTAGTAGTGCTTTTAATTCCGTAGACTTTGAAATACTTCTCGCTGTTCTTCGTTCCCTTAATTTGTCCTCTTCAGCTGTAACCTGGTTCGAATCTTACCTTCGTGGTCGCTCGCAGCGGATCCGCATTGACGAGGCCTGCTCTGATTGGTGTGATCTTGTGGCGGGAGTACCGCAGGGTGGCGTACTCTCCCCGTTGCTGTTTTCTATTTTCATTAATACCGTTACATCGGTGATATCTTCAAATTTCCATCTCTATGCAGACGACTTGCAACTTTACCGTCATTTTACCATCGATAATGTTTCGACCGCTGTTGATGCCATGAATTGCGACTTACAACGCATTGGCGACTGGGCCAAGTCCTTTGGCTTATTAGTCAATCCTAAAAAGTCGCAAGTGATGGTTATTGGTGGGCGGTATATGTGCAGGCAACTGGATGAGACTTCTCTTCCCTCTATTATTTACAACGGTACTCCAATTGCCTTCACTAACACTGCTAAAAACTTAGGCGTTATGTTGGACTCTCACTTATCGTGGACTGCTCATGTCAATGAGGTAAGCAGAAAACTTCACTTTTCTTTTCATTCCATCAAGTGCCTTCAAAACTTTTTACCTTATAACACCAAAATCTCTCTAGTCCAAGCCCTACTCCTTCCTATTCTTGATTATGCTGATTGTTGCTATCTGGATGCCACTGAGGAGCTCTTGAACAAGCTTGAGCGGCTTCAAAACCTGTGTATCAGATTTATATTCGGCTTACGGAAGTATGACCGTGTTTCTGAATTTCGGAAGCAGCTCAAGTGGCTCCCCATCCGTCTTCGGAGGAACGCTCACATACTGTCCTGTCTCTTTAACATTCTTTATAATCCACTTGCTCCTAGTTATCTACGTGAGCGCTTTCAATTTTCACGTTGTCAGGATAAACCGTGTCGCTCAAATGTTAGGACCCTTCTATCTATCCCTTCGCACCACTCGGATTTCTTTTCTTACTCCTTCACGGTGCACGCGGCAAGACTGTGGAACTCTCTCCCTCACACTGTCCGAGACAGCCCATTGCTGGCTGTGTTTAAGAGAAGAGTTAAAGAGTATTATCTTTCTTCTTGTAATGACTGTTAGGTTTAAGTATTGTATATGTATTTATATATGTGTTTATATATGTATATATTTTTGCTTAGTATGTTTTTTTTTTTATTGGTTTTCGTATTACGCGCACGACTATCTGCTAGTTTATGTTTCACATTTCCTATCCTTGGGTTTGCTGGAAGAAATTTCTAAATAGAAATAAGCTATACCTATTGTGTCGTCTATCTTTTCTTCTACTAATCTGTTTAATTTTCATGTGTGCAATAAATTGTTAAATAAATAAATAAATAAATAATCAATGCTCAACTCAATGGAGTTCGAGCTTTGGAATTGTAAGTGTGGAATGTATGGGTGCAATACGTGATTTAGAACATAGCAAGTGTGTGTAATATTTGTCTTGAATCCTGACTTTTAGGTATATGCATGTGCCATAAGCATAATTTGAAGCGTCACAAAAACCAACCAGTTGTATGTCATCAGCCTCAGCTACTTGTAAATAGCGTGAAATGTACAAATCTGGCATGTTAGTTAAATCGTTGTAGAATATTTGCCATGTATTTGCCAATTGAGCTGGCAAAGGTGTGTCCCATTCTAAATCTTGTAACCAGATCTGTTGTAAAATAAGCTTGGCTCTCATTGTGATTGGTCCAGCGAAGCCCAGTGGATCAAATAACTTACTGACTAAACTGAGAACATTTCTCTTTGTAGGTGACTCAGAGGTAGTCACAACACAACCACTCACCTTGAATACGTCGTGTTTAGGGACAAAGTTCAGTCCCAATGTCTTAGATACCAATTTATCAGGATTAATTTCCTTTGGACTCAAATTCAACCCATTAGCAGGCAAGTCACTCAAAATCTGAGGCTCATTGGAAGCCCATTTGTGCAGTTCAAAAGTGGCCCTGCTCATAATTGAAATTAACTCATTTTTGAGCTGAATAGCTCCCTGAAGTGTCGAATGACCCCCCTGAATATCATCTATGTAACTGTTATTTATGATTGCATTGCTTGCGAGGGGATATTCTGACTGAAATTTTGTAGCTAACTCGATCAGACATCTCGTCGCCAAGAAAGCAGAGCTTGTGAGACCATACGTGATGGTTTGTAATTGTAAACATTTCATGACATCATTTTCTCGCCAAAGAATATTTTGCAAAGCTCTGTGTTCCTCAGAAACGAGAATCTGTCTGTACATATGTCGGATATCACATTGTATTGTATATTTGTAAGTTCTGTAAAGTAGCAAGATGTAAAACAAAGATCTTTGAACAACTGGCTACTTTACAGAACTTACAAATATACAATACAATGTGATATCCGACATATGTACAGACAGATTTGTAATTGTTTCTCAAAACATAGGAAATCTAATCTTTGAGATTGTTTGTAGGAAATAATCTCTACTGTAATATATTTTTCTAGAAAATAAAAAATGCTGGAATGGATGACTGTAAATCTGTACTGTAAAAATGCAACGTAATGGCCGACGCACGGCTGATGCAATCGCCGGCCAATTCACGTTACAGCTCACGCTTGTGTCGTTGCACGCACTTGCGCGTTCATCGCGCGCTGACCGCGCGGCGCTATTTCTATTCAAAATAGCTTGTCGCGCGACGGCTATAGTTACCGCGCAGTTTACTGCAACCTGGCAATATTGTAATTCCTCTTGATTCTTGTCAATGGGAGCAGAATCGGGGCCGCCACGCTCAATTGCAAAAATGGCGGAACAAAATGTACGGCAATGCTGGAACTTCTCGGCGGCGCTGACGAATTGAAAATCTGCTGCACACGCGAGATAACACTGCCCCAGCTCGGGGAGGCATCGAACTTTGTTTTCGGCACCAATTTTGTATAAAACAAACAATAATTAAGTTTAAATGCAAATTTTATTATAACTGCAATCCACTCTGTAAATGTAAGGTTCAAAGAGAGAGTGTTGCCATATTTAATTTATGTCTTTAACATATGTCCGTGCCTTTGTCTAGATTAAGTTTTCTTGTTAATACTTGATTTTTAACTATAATACAATACTTTCCAAAGAGGTTTACAATTTATAAATAAGTAAAATAAATATATGAATACATAATGTATATAATATATATTTAAACGAGTGACGGTTCTTCGCTGTTGCATTCAGACCTCAAGGCATCTATGACGGCTGTGTCTCGACTTTTGATCGCCATTTTGAGGTTGTAATTAACCACTTTTCTCCTACCTGCCGTCTCTGCTTCTTTGATGAATCTGCCTATCGCATCTTTACCATCATCCGCATAATATTTGCAACTGGCGGTATGACGCGATATGGCAACTACAGCATGTGGGATACTGTCGTGTAGCTCCTGTCTGGTCGTTGTAGTACGCACGATTACCACCTTTTCGTACGTCAACCCTTGAGCCTCGTGTATGGTGAGGATGCGTGACCCGGTGCCCGATCCGTATCCCTGGTTTTGTAGTTGTCTTTTCTACTTGTGTATGAACAAGGTACAGGGTTTCGGACTGGGTTCGATCGATCTGTGAATCCGTATATCTTTCAAGTTTTAAGGAGTGCGTACGAAGTTTCGACGAGTAAATGCCACTGTAGACTTCTCTAAGGGCAAATGCAACGTAAAAAAAATAAATTTAGCTTCTCCATGCAACTAGAAATTACCTCAGTATGAGATTTTTTTTTCAAGAATTTCATGGATTCCTTACCAAAAAAGAAACAGAAGGCACAGAAATATTTACAATTTGCAAGGTTTTATTAAATTCTGACTCCTCGAAATGTAAAGACCATAGGTGGAGTACTTTATGAGGTTTCAAATTATCTTTACCAATAATGTCAAACCACTTACGTCGCAACGCTTTTTTTTTTGGGAACCTGAAAACATAATCAAACCAAATACGTACTAATACTAATAATCCTCTCACTTGCTAATGTAGTTTAAAAGAAAAAACAAATTTCTAAGGTAAAATAATCATACAGAATAACATTAATTAAATTTATATATTTTCTAAACGTAGGTAATTATAAAATCTTAGCTATGATTTGATTTCGCCATTTCAGTTTTTAGCAAAACTGTCCCTTTACACCTTGAATACAGAAAGTGATAGTATAGATAGTTAAAAACAGCTTCTTATCTTATTTAGCTTAATGTGTCCCACCGCTATTTTAATATAAAAAAATATTGTAACTGATCACTCGTACAAATATGCTCTGTAACTAATACAGAATCATCGATATAAATTCGATAGCCATTATTATTACATCACTAATGTCATTTGTATAGAAATTTTTCTTATTGAAAATATTATGTAAAGTTAGCCAGAAAGATAATTTAGGGTGTAAAAAACGTGAAAACTATAAAATATAATCTTAGTAATAAAGGTTTTAGATGTATTTTTGGGTTTAATAGGCGTGTTTCAACAAAAAACGGTTACTTACTGATGCACAGTCGTTTGCTTGTTATTTTTGTTAGCCCTGTAGCTGCACTGTTTTACAGAGCACGAAGCCATTTTGCTACCTTCTCATCCAATGTTCTGACACTATACAAAACTACAAAACAACTTCTCCTCAACAAAAAACACAATTTTTCACTAATGTTGCTATTCACTTGACAGCTCAAGTACTCACGAGTCAAATGTAAACAAATATTAGTAAAATGGCGACCGGCCACGCTTCATAAGTATGTATATGTTAAATATTGCGCCTCCATATAAACAAATACTACATACTCAAAGTTTTAATACCGTTTTTGACATACAGATGACGTTAGTGACATTAAATAGGTGTAGAGATTACAAGATTTAAAAAAATAAACTAACTATCGTTAACAAGTAGGGATTTGCTAAGACGTTTCTTACACCTTATATAGCGACAAGGTATTTAATTTTGTTTATATTTCTTTTGGATAGTCGATTGCATAAAAAAAGTTACTGCGAACACCGATTAAAATCATTCAAGCTTGAAATTGAAACATAAACTAAAGGAAACTAAGCTAATCAATAAAACTTCAATTTTTTTCAAATTCACTAAAACATACTGTTTTTTTGTTAAAATGTCTTTCTTTAAGAGTGATAAGATATTTTTTTTTTTTTTTGTTTTAATCACCGGCATTAGTATCGTAAGTAAGTACAATGTGTGAAAATCTCGATTATTGGTATGAACGTGTTTAAAAGCTTCAGTTCAATATTTGTTAACTGTGAGAATAGTTTGTACTATCTATATCTATACTAATATTATAAATAGGAAAGATTCTTATTTTTTAATTACTATTTTAATGCACTTCACTATATCAGCAGTATAAATAGCAAATAGCAAGGGGCCACGTATAGATCCCTGCGGTACTCCACGTTCAACCGGCAAAGACTTCGATGTAAGTGTAGATCCATTGCACTTGTGTATGATTACCTGCTGAAAACGTCCAGCAAGGTAACTGCGAAACCACTGGACCGCTGAATCATCAAACCCGTAGTACGCCAATTTAGTCAGCAGTATATCAGTATCAATGGAGTCGAATGCCCTAGAAAAATCAAGGAGAACAAGAATAGAACCACAACCCTCATCCAGCGAATGCAACAGATTATCAACCACGTCCATCAAAGCTGTAGATGTACCACGGTCCTTCCGAAATCCTGATTGAAGTTCAGGAAGAATGCTGTTAGCCTCACAGTATCTAACCATCTGATCATAAACGACCTTCTCTAATATCTTTGACATATATGGCAAGATACTAATAGGACGTAAATCCTTTATGTCTTCAGGATTAGATATCTTCGGCAAAGGGTTAACTTTTGCAAACTTCCACAGAGAGGGAAAAGAAGATTCTACAATAGATCTATTAACAATTTCAGTTATAGTCTCAAGTGTTTGAGGAAGAGTCAACAAAACCATATCCCTAGAAATATGATCCAGCCCCAGTGCATTCGACTTAAGACCTAAAATGACTTTGGCTACCACATTTACATGCACTGGATGAAGTTTAAAAACATTATCCCTACTTTTGTAGTTCCTATTGGTAAAAGAAGCCAAATAAAGATCCTTTTCCCTATGCGATTGAGAAGAAGGTACATTAAGAAAATGCTGATTTATTGAATCCGGATTGTCGAAAATTTCGGGTAAGTCAGAATTCCCTTTAAAGTCAGGTATTACAGTAGATTTCAACTTTGTCCATAGACGTCTGCTATTTCTAATATTGGCGTTAATGTGATTTTTGAAATAGGCCTGTTTTTCTGCAAATATGCAGGTCGTTACGAGATGTTTTAGTGACTTGTAGTGAGCCCTATCCGAAACCAGGCGTGTTTCTTTGTACCTATTATGAGGCTCGTCCCGGATTTGCATCATATAACGGACATTATCAGTAAGCCAAGGTAATTGGTTTCCTCTAACTTTTATTGTTTTCATTGGCGCATGTGTGTCATATAAAATTATTAAGTTTTTGTTAAAATGTGAGACCATATCATTTACATTTGGCAAATTAATTATTATATCCCAATCCGAATTTTCCAGGTCCTTATTAAAGCTACTGATAGATATATTTTTTATGGGCCTATAAGTTATTATGCGAATCGGCGGTTTAGGCTTTTTTATTCTAAATTCGGCAAGAACTATCGCATGGCCCCCCGGTTCAGGTATTCTCACCACTTTTTTACCAGACACAGGCAAATCGGTCAATACTAGGTCGATCAGAGTAGCACTATGTCTAGTAAAATGAGTGGGTTCTGTTATGCAGTTACTGATTGAAATACAGTTAACGAATTGATTAAACTTTTTAACATTTTAACAAATCAATATTAAAGTCACCTAAAAGAACTTTATTGTCATAATTATTAAAAGAAGTTATTGAATCCATAAATGAGTCAAAAAAGTTATCGAT
The DNA here is from genome assembly GCA_949987775.1 of Aproaerema taeniolella. Lineage (NCBI taxonomy): Eukaryota > Metazoa > Arthropoda > Insecta > Lepidoptera > Gelechiidae > Aproaerema > Aproaerema taeniolella. The sequence continues at coordinate 56,067 of CATLJT010000228.1, forward strand.
ATTAACCCAGTGAGGACGATATGCTGTTCCGATTAGTAATCTAAGTGAATTCAAATTCAATATAATCCACTGTTGCTCAATCTCGGGATGTGTGATCGGGTGAGGACAGGCACGCGGACGTAGTCCACGACGTATATAAAACTCGACACCACCACCAGTCGACTTCTTTAAAAGCCTGACGGCCGCGGTGTGTGCATTAGACGGTATCCCGGAACCTTTGGAGCTCGAGCCTCCTCACCCCCCCCCTCAACCAAGTCTCATTTATTGCCAAAACATCAGGTGACTTCCTCTGGACAGCTACCACAAACTCGTCGCCCTTACTACCTAAGGAACCGGCGTTATAAAGTCCAAGTGATAAATTTTTTGCCTTAATCATTTTTAATAGTGAAATTATGTAGTGTGATAAAAATCATAATATTGTAATATAATATGAATATTAGTAAAGGGGAGTTAGGTTTGTAGACAACCGGTACGGTAAAGTAATTTAAAAGATTTTTAATTAAAATATTCAGAAATAGACTTCGTTGTATTAATAAAACCAGCGAATTCACATCACAACCCCACAATATAAAGAAGAAATCAGTGTAAACAATATTTTTAAGATTTAGGTAAAACATAAAACCCTTATTTAGTAAAAATTGTAGTAACTTGCATATTTATAAAAATATTTATTGAAATTAACAAAAACAATGCAACCTGACAAATAAAAAAATGCATTAGCCAGTAAGTTAACAGTAAAATAAGGTATTTGAAATGCGCAATGTACAGTATCCTACTTAGTTTAATAGTTACCAAAAAATAATGAGAAATCAAACATCCACTCAAAGAATAAGAAAGACAGTCGATAGTTGTCAAACAGTTTAAGTCAAAATTATGAACAAAATTAATAGTATATTTATTTAGGATTAATAACGCTATCCACACCAAAAATACTTTCTAAAACTTTTTCATTTCTAATCAGCTTGGGAGGTGATAATGAATCGGGATGTTTAGTGTAGATACGACCTTGACGCGTCCACACTTTCCAACCACGGGCCAGAGCCGCTTCACGCGTTTTGCCAAATAACACGCGATTGTTTTTAGTGAGCCTTTCGTTTAGATAAATAGTGGCTGGAGTATGCTGTGGAAGGTTCATGTCAGCTGTGGTAATAGTGCGGCGCACGCGCGCAGCCTGCAGGAGCTGGTCCCGGAGAGTGCGGCGGGTCAGGCGCACTGCAATAAGGCGCGGGCGCTCTGCCGGGAGGCTGCCCCCGGCCCCCGCACCGCCGCTGCCAGCCGCTTCACGTCGCCTCGATCCAACTCGCTCCGCAAACACAATGTCGCACTCGTTTAGAGTGACACCCAACTTAGCCGCGCTAGCGGTTACTATATGCATGATTGGATCACCAGGGAGTTCAGGGACGCCAGATATTTGGATGTCTGCCGACAGCGACTGCTGGTCCCTCTCTTCAATTCGTGCTTTCAGTTCGTTAATAGTGTCGTGAAAAACAGTTACGTCTGGTGCAGTTTTTTTTCTGATTTTATTTGACTAATTTGACTCGTAAGTATTTCGTTGTCGCATTCCAATGACTGTACTCGTTCACGAAGGTGTTGAATGTCGCTCTTAGCGTCTTGCATTTCGGTACACAATAATTCCAGAGTTTGTTTAAAATCGACCTGCAATTTATTTATGGCCTCGTGGAATTCTTGCTTAATTTCTTTAGTTAAACATGAACGGATATTTTCAAGTTTGAGATCAAGTCGTGTATTCTGTTGCTGTATTAGTGTTGCTATCTGTCGACGCCGAAGCAACGTACACGGCGGCGGTGCGGGGAAGCGGGGTGTAGCCCCAATCAACACTCGAGCGCTAGCCACCGCAGCGAACACCAGCGACCATTTCACATTTTTTATAGTCATTCAATTACCTAATTTTATCAAATAAACCAAAGGAACATTAAAGAAGTGCATCATTCATCATCCCCATCATTTATGGTGACCCCGACGTGATCGACGCAAGACGCAAGAAGGTGGAACAAAGAAAGTCAGGAAGCGAACTCCATCCCTAAGGAGAGGCAGTCATACAATTCAACAAAGTCCAAGGGAAGTACGCCTATTCCTATTCTAATTCCTATTCGTTCCAGCCAATTTGCGTAAATAGTAGACGATTTGTTCTCGAATTATAGAATACATTTGTACTTCAGGTACCGTCATTCAATTTAATATTCCCGTTATTTCATAGAAAAATCGTTGTTTTTTCCTATTATTAACAATTAAAACGTCTTATACGTTCCTAATAAAGGCCTATTTAATTAGTATTCATCAATTTATTACCAATTTAACTGTTTTTCAACGAAAACATAATTTTTGTACCACGAATTAATCATTTTCAGTTTCTGGACAGATTATTTATCTAAGAATAATCTACTCCCTAATTATCCAATATAATTCGAATACATTATTATATTACGTACTAATAAACCCTTATTTCAAAAATAATTCCAGGCTTCCAAATGTAATCGGGTGAAACACATTATATACGCGGCAGCGGGCGGGCAACCGATTTGAGCGCAAACGTGCCGGCCACCAGTAGCTAGGACCGCTTTATCGCTCCGCTTGTGACTGCGCCCTATCCACCTGCGCTCGGATCATATCTATGTCAAAGTTAACTCATTTTTCGGCCAGGTAGTGGTTGAAGTTGTTTACTAGTTAATCTGCACGTAAGTTATTTGATTTATTTTAATGTTTTAAGTGGTGTTTTCGTTTTTCGCATCTAAAAATTAGTGATTTAAAGGATTTAACTACACAAAGGGCATCTATACGTGCAAGAGTGACTTTATTTGAAAAGTTTTTAAAGCCCTTTTTGGAAACTAAGCAAGCAAGTAAACTTGAAATTGCTGAATTATCTTTGCGACTTTCCAAAGCGCAAGATCTTGCTTGTGCCTTTGACGAGATTCAAACTAAAATAGAAATTTTGGATTTAGATAATATTAGCCAACTTGAAGAAAGAGAAATTACGGAAAATATTTTATTTCGATTGCTTGCTCAGGGTGAACAATTACTAGACTTGTGGAATAGTGTTGAGAAGGAGGATACTGAGTCTGAGACAAGCAAGTACAGTCAAACGCAGTTTAAGCTTCCACCGATTCGTATTCCCAATTTTGATGGAAAAATAAACAAATGGCTTGAGTTTCGCGATATTTATATATCTTTGATCCATCAAAACGAGAAACTTGACAATATAACAAAGTTCCATTATTTAAAATCGTATTTAACGGGATCTTCAAGTGCAGTCATTAATTCTGTCACTGTTTCTGCTAATAATTACAACATTGCTTGGTCGTTGCTCTGCGAGAGGTATGATAACAAACGTCTACTCATAAATGAACATTTAAAATGTTTATTTACAATCGAACAGCTATCTAAGGAGTCAGATACAGGTATACGAAACTTAATTGACACTTTGTCGAAAAATTTATGTGCTTTAAATTCATTAAATGAGTCTACGAAAAAGTGGGACACAATTATTATCTTTTTGGCGTCATCAAAGTTAGATACCGTTACTCTACGCAAATGGGAGGAGTACAGGAGTAAAATGGATCAACCTACTCTTGATGATTTTTATTCATTTTTACGTGAGAGGGCCGACCTCCTAGAAACTTTGTGCCCAACCAAACCTTCTTCTTCTTCCCCACCTAATAAATCAGATAGACGTCAAAGTTTTAACAAATCTAGATCATTTATTTCTTCTGATTCTTCTGCAATTCAATGTGTTATTTGTTCACAAAATCACAGAATACATGAATGTAACAAATTCAAAGCTTTATCACTTGGTGAGAAGAACTCAAAGGTTTATCAGCATAAATTATGTTGTAACTGTCTTCGTGAAGGTCATCAGTCGTACCAATGCAAGCTAGGCGGCTGTAAAATCTGTAAAAGAAAACACAACACGTTACTTCATAGATCACAACAAACACAAAATCAACAACAATCATTCATACAACAACAACAACAAGGTACACAACAACAAAGTCAAACTACTAATACTAAATCTAATAATAATAATGATAATCAAAAACCTGAGAACCTTCGCCCACAGCAGGTTCTACTTCATCTGTTACAATGTCTGCTGTCTCTTCGTACCAAACTTTGCTGTCGACAGCGTTGGTCGAGGTGACAAACAATGGCAACACTTACATACTACGAGCGTTACTGGATAGTGGGAGCCAGTCGTCGTTTATAAGTTAATCGGCTCAGACTAGGATCGGTTGTTTTAAGCGTAAGAACCGATACCACTGTGTGTCAGGTTTAAATAACTGTACAGTAAGTATTACCGAGCATTGTGATTTACAACTTAGCTCATTGCATAACTGCTTCAGCATTCCTGTCAAGTGCTACATTCTACCTACCATCACCGATAGGCTACCACAGACAAATATTGACTGTCAAAGTTTAACTATACCCCGAAATATCAAACTTGCAGATCCAAACTTCCATGAACCAGGGGAAATAGATTTATTATTGGGTGCAGACGTATTTTGGGATCTGATTGGTACGAATAGGTTCAAACTAGGACCAAACAAGCCCATGTTGCAGGAAACAGAATTAAGATGGGTAGTAGCGGGCCCCACGGGGGGGAACGCTGAGAATCGTAGCAAGAAAATCACATGTCATTTCGGGTTAACTATAGAAAAACAACTAGAGAGGTTTTGGGAGCTCGAGGAGCTACCATCTATTCACAAATTAACTAATGAACATGTTTTATGTGAAAAAATATTCGATGAAACCACTAGTCACGAGCAGGTTGGTAGATTTTGCGTCCAGATTCCCTTACGTGAGTCTGCAGATGTATTAGGTGATTCCTATCACAAAGCCAAAAATAGGTTGTTTCAAATCGAACGTAAATTGAAAGATAAGCCTAAAGTAAAACAAGATTACGACCAATTCATACGCGAATACAAAGGTTTAGGACATCTCAGTGAGGTTTCTAAACCAGCTATTGCTTATTATCTGCCGCATCATGCAGTGATAAGAGAGCACAGTGAAACTACCAAGTTGAGGGTGGTTTTCGATGCATCAGCGAAAACCACTTCGAGCAAGTCGTTCAACGACATACAGCATGTAGGTCCAGTTGTCCAAGATGACTTGTTTTCAATTCTTTTACGATTCAGGCGACATCGGTACGTCGTATCCGGTGACATCGAGAAAATGTACCGGCAAATATTAGTCAAACCCGAGCAGCGTTACTTGCAAATGATATTGTGGCGTAGTGATGAGTCGTTACCTATTAAAACTTACCAATTAAATACCGTTACGTATGGTACAGCATCTGCACCATACCTTAGTACTAGATGTCTGTTGCAGCTGTCAAAGGAGTGTCAGGATGCTCAAATTGCAAAGTTAATTAAAGAAGACTTCTACGTAGACGACTTTTTATCGGGAGCACAAACAAAGGCGGAATTGCAACATATTATCGTGTCAGTTACACAAATTCTTAAGTCTGCCTGTTTTCCTTTACACATATTTCGTACCAATGCTCCATCAGTCTTTCAATCTAATGCTGATCTCACCACTCCCAAAAACTTTGATGTTTGCTCTGAATCTAGCGCATTGAGACTGAAATGGAATCCCAGTAGCGACATTTTCCAATTTCCCATCAAGTTTGAACCTCCTAAGAAGGTAACTAAACGAACCATTTTGTCAAGCTCAGCAAAACTATTTGATCCCTTGGGTCTACTTAGTTTATGCACAATTACAAGCAAAATCATCTTACAAAAACTTTGGCTCACAAAACTTGGCTGGGATGACGCAATATCAAGCGAAATCGAAAAGAGGTGGAATAATTTCGTACTTAGTTTGAGCAAGCTTTCTGCTATTCAAGTGCCACGACATGTTCTGGTCAAGAATCCAGTAAGGATAGAGATTCATGCGTTTTCCGATGCGTCGCAAGATGCGTATGCGGCTTGCATTTACCTACGGTCTTTCGATGAGTCAGGCAAAGTACTTGTTCGTTTACTTTGTGCAAAAACAAAAGTTGCACCGATTAAATCCACTTCCATCCCACGTCTCGAGCTTTGTACGGCTCAATTATCAGCACGCTTGAGTGCAAAGGTTTCGAAGGCTCTTAGATGTAAAATTGTAAAAACATTTTATTGGACGGACTCTTCAGTAGTTCTTTGCTGGCTATCAACAGAACCCTGTCAGTTGCAGACGTTTGTAGCCAATCGTGTGAGTGAAGTTCAACAACTTACATCCGTCAATGCATGGCGGCATGTACCAGGCCTCCAAAACCCTGCTGATCTAGCATCGAGGGGTCTTGATCCAAATCAAGCCCATAAAGCTCCATTATGGTGGAATGGCCCTGAATTTTTGCTACTAGAGCCTGAGCATTGGCCACAAACATTCAAAGTTCCCGATGAAATACCTGAAAAAAAAGGTTATTCTAAAGAAACATGCAAACCTAAAATTAAATCTACAGCTAAACTTACAACTAATTCTAAAACTACTACTACTACCATGCACACTACATCTTTCACTACTACATGCACTACAGATATAAGTAAAAATCCATTGTTGGATTTTGAAAGGTATTCAAATTTTACTACACTACATCGATCTATGGCTTACGTTCTAAGGTTTTTACATAATGCACGAAATCCTGCAAATAAAATGATTGGAATTTTAACATGCGATGAACTAGAAAGTTCAAGAATTAAATTAATCAAATTACATCAACAAGAATGTTTTCCAAATGAATTATCAATTTTATCAAAGAACAAACCCTTACCTTGCAAAAGCAGCATCTTGTCGCTTAGTCCTTTTATTGATAAGACTGGAGTTTTACGCGTTGGCGGTAGACTCCAAAATTCATCTGAAAATTCAACAACCAAACATCCGGCATTATTAGAATCAAATCATAATTTTACAAAACTGATTTTCATGCGTGAACACAAAACACTTTTACACTGTGGACCACAACTACTATTAAACAATTAATAAATGTTAGAAGCACAGTTAATAAATGTGTTTTGTGCAGAATATTAAAAGCTGAAAGTATAAACCCCATAATGGGTCGCTTACCTGCTTCAAGAGTAACTCAAAGTCTCCCATTCCAAGTAAGCGGTGTCGACTTTGCTGGCCCATTCGCAATCACCGACCGTAAGGGTCGTGGCTGCAAAATCACAAAGTGTTACTTATGCTTTTTCGTGTGCCTAGCAACGAAAGCGTTGCACTTAGAAGTCGCGAGTGATTTGAGTTCTGATGTATTCATTCTTTGTTTACGACGGTTTATCTCATGCAGAGGAAAGCCAAGCGTGTTGTATTGCGACAACGGCACAAATTTTGTAGGTGCGAACAACGATATTCAAGGTTTTTTAAAGTCGAACAATGAGAACTTACAGTCTTTTGCTGCCAGTGAAGGCATTAAATTCAAGTTTTCACCCGCTTACGCCCCCCACTTCGGTGGGCTTTGGGAAGCAGGCGTTAAGTCTGCGAAGTTCCACATGGTTAGAATATTAGACAATCAACACTTAACCTTTGAGGAGTTATCGACACTATTTACGCAAATTGAGGCAATCCTCAACTCCAGACCCCTAACTCCTCTGTCTTCTGACCCCAACGACCTCAGTCCCTTAACCCCAGGCCACTTCTTGATTGGCAGAGCACTAACATCGTTGCCTTCTCCTGCACTGTTGGACGTCAAGCTCGGACGTCTTGAAAGATACCAAAGACTTGAGCAACTACGTCAGCACTTCTGGGAACGCTGGCGTCACGAGTACCTGGGTGAGCTACAACAGCGAAGAAAGTGGAAGACTGATCAGAAGGGACTTCAAGAAGGAGACATGGTCGTCATCAAGGATCTAAACTTACCTCCATTAAAATGGCGTCTAGGACGCATTTACAAGTTATATCCCGGACCTGATGGTGTCACCAGGGTCATCGATGTGAAAACAGAAAGAGGCATATTCCGACTCGCCCTTCGCCCTTCGCGTCACGATTTCCCCAACTAAAATCCAAGATGGCGGATATGAAATTTTCGGATTGCGGTCGGCCGCCGGTAAGATGCTTGGTGACGCTTCGGGCTTCGCCCTACGCGGAGCTCGGCCTTCGGCCTCGCCCTATACGCAGCTCGGCTTAGCCTTCGGCCTCGCCTCGCTCGTTCGGCTCGGTCTACGACCTCGCCTCACCTTTAGAATCTAAACTTAAATGGCGGCCATCTTGGATTGTGGGGGGACGCTCCGGGCTTCGCCCTACGCGGAGCTCGGCCTTCGACCTCGTCTTATACGCAGCTTGCCTCGGCCTGCGGCCTCGCCTCGCGGCGCGTCGTGGTTCGGCTCGGCCTTCGGCCTCGCCTCACCACTCCTTGTATGGCGGCCATCTTGGAAAATGGCAAAATCGAAAAACTTTTCAGATATTCGGATTCAGCGACCCCAAATACCCTCGGATACCGAATATGGTGCGAATCGAAGGAGATAATGAAATCTCATTTTAGTATGGCGGCCATCTTGTATTTTTGAAAATCGAAAAAAAATCTATTAAACGACACCTATGACAGAATTTTTTTAAACTGCATGTCCGCCATCTTGGATTTCAAAATAGATGTCATTTTCGCAATCAGCACCCCAGAAAACGTATTAAACGACACCCATGACGGTTTTTGAGAAAATTGCATGTCCGCCATCTTGGATTTCAAAATGGATATTATTTTCGGAATCAGCACCCCCGAAAACCTATTAAACGACACCCATGTCGTTATGCCCGAAAATTTCATATCCGCCATCTTGGATTTTTGGTCGGGAGAATCGAGACGCTCCGGGCTTCGCCCTTCGCGTCACGATTTCCCCAACTAAAATCCAAGATGGCGAATATGAAATTTTCGGATTGCGGTCGGCCGCCGGTAAGATGCTTGGTGACGCTTCGGGCTTCGCCCTACGCGGAGCTCGGCCTTCGGCCTCGCCTCACCTTTAGAATCTAAACTTAAATGGCGGCCATCTTGGATTGGGGGGGGGGGGACGCTCCGGGCTTCACCCTACGCGGAGCTCGGCCTTCGGCCTCGCCTTATACGCAGCTCGCCTTGGCCTGCGGCCTCGCCTCGCGGCGCGTCGGCGCGTCCTTGTATGGCGGCCATCTTGGAAAATGGCGAAATCGAAAAACTTTTCGGATATTCGGATTCAGCGACCCCAAATACCCTCGGATACCGAATATGGTGCGAATCGGAGGAGATAATGAAATCTCATTTTTGTATGGCAGCAATCTTGTTTTTTTGAAAATCGAAAAAAAATTGTCACCGGTAGACTTTGACCAGGGTGCCGGTTGACCTTTGTTCGAGCATTACCGGTCCAAGTCCTACGGTTCGCCCGGGAAGGTGGGTTGCGACCTGATAAGGAGGATAATCCGAATGCATCTGAAGCTGTAGTGCGTATTGTACGAGATAAGTTAATGTTGCAAGATGTCTCTCCGGAGTCTTTCGTGACGTGTGTCATATTGGGCAAAGACACTAGTAGACCCCGTCCCATTTTAATCAGGTTTTTTGACACAAAGCTACGCAACTTGGTGTGGTCAACAAAGAAGAACCTTAAAGGTAGTGGGCTAACGTTTTCAGAGTTCTTAACGAGTCCCCGCCATGCCGTCTTCGTTGCTGCTCGCAAGAGATTCGGAGTTAAACAGTCCTGGACCGCAGGTGGAAAGATAATCGTGGTGAGCGCCGACGGTGCACGCCACAAGATAACAACTATGGCTGAGCTGAACGCAATTGACCCGTCTACTACTCAGTTTACAGCTGGATCACGAGGCACCGGACCTGCGCCCGAGGGTTCAAATGCCGCAGGGAATACCGGGCGAACCACTAAGCCTCGCGCTGTGCGAACTAACAAGCTGAAGTAACATTTTCATTTTAGCATTCCTTTAAACTCCTTTTGGCTATTTATGCGGTAGGTAAGTCACGAAACGTAGTCTTTCTATCCTTTGATTTTATATGTCGGTTGTATCAGTTGTATGTTTACATTTTGGTAATTTATATTTGTATACCGTTTAATTTTCTTAAAATAGTATTGTTTAGAATAGAATCTTGTTTCTAACCTCACAAATTCACAATATGTCAATGTCACTCAGTTATCAAATATGTCATAATTACTCGATTTGCGTTTCGTTCACACTTCTAGTACGTGTTTCGTTGCAACATTAATCACTTTTATTTGATTTTTCTTGCTTTGATACCGCTATTTTGGCCGATGTTGTTACTGGTTAAGGTTAGGTGTTGCATCCTTTTATCCTTCCATATTAATTTAGGAAGCATTTTGTTTTCCTATTCAGGCAGGTGTTATTGTTAATAATTTACTTTGCAGTGTAATAATTAACTTGTTTTCTAAATGTTTTTATTTTTATTTTTTTATCGAATTTTTTTTTATTGCTATCCTAGTGAACGTATAATTGGTTAATTTATAGTTTTCCTCGCATTCACTGTATTTTATGTTCCCTAGTGAGTATTCAAGAGAATAAAAAATTGGTTTAGCTTAGAAGTACCTAGCTCTTAGTTTAATAGTCACCTACTAAGTATATATTTCATTTTTTTTTTCTGATATATATTAGGTATATATATATATTATATTATTATATTTATGATATTATGTCTGATGTTTTAAATGATAGCTCTGATAGTGAATACTTCTCACTCAGCTCGTCTTCGGACAGCCTTTTCAGTGCTCATAGTGATGAGATGGATATGCCCTCGTTAGGAGAAAATTTAATGAACACCTTCTCATCTTATAAAAAGAACTTCAATGTGGTCCATATTAATGCCCAAAGCATTGCATCTAGCTATGCCGATATGCTTGCCGCTTTTTCCAACCCATTTGCACACGCTGTTTTAGTGTCAGAAACATTTCTGAAACCATCTTTGCCCTCTACTTTATATCCACTGCCTGGCTTCCGTCTGATTAGGAACGATCGGACGTGTTCAAAACCAAAAGGGAACACTGGTACTATGAGGACAGTTGGTTGTGGTGGAGTTGCCATTTATCTGCGCAATGATATCCCATGTCAAATAATCGCCCAGTCACCTCCGGACCTCAATCGACCAGAGTACCTTTTTTTGGAAGTTACTTTGCATCATAAAAAGGTAATGTTGGGTGTATTTTACAGCCCTAATCTCCACATAAATTATTTTAACACTCTTGATGCGGTGCTTGCTGACCTGCGCCCGAATTATGATCATATGATCTTGATGGGTGACTTTAATACCTGCCTCATTAAAAATGACCATCGCTCTAAAAAACTTCTTTCTCTCCTTGGTTCTCTGGATTTATACTGTCTTCCTTCTGGTCCCACTCACTTTCCCCATAATGGTTCTCCCTCTCTACTTGATCTGATTATTACTTCTTCCCCGGATTTTTCAGCTAAACATGGTCAACTTAATGCGGCTGGGTTTAGTAGACACGACCTTATCTACGTCTCTTACAAAATTAGACCACCTAAGCGCAGGCATAAGATTCTCTGGCTTCGTAACCTTAAGGATGTGGATACTGCCGCTCTTCAGCGAGATCTCAGTGCAGCGGATTGGGATTCAGTCTTGCAAGCCGCGGATATTGATAGCATGGTTGGTGCGTTTAATAGGATCATTCTTGTTATTTATGATAGGCATGCTCCTCTTAAACCCACCAGAGTTAAGCATTTTCCAGCACCGTGGCTTACGGAAGACCTCAAACGCATTATGGCCAAACGTGATAGGGCTCACATTCGTTTCCGCCATGACCCAAGTGAGGTGAATCAAAACAAGTATATCGCTTTACGCACGAAGTGTAATCGGCTCTGCCGTACTGCTAAACGCGCACACATTCATTCTTCCATTCGTCGTTGCCCCTCTAACAAACTCTGGAACTATTTAAAGTCCCTTGGCATTGGGAAGCAAGCATCCGATCCAGGTAAGATAGACATTGATGCTCTCAATGCGCACTTTTGCAGGTCGTCGAGTACCATAGATCCTATCACCAAAATGAACTCTATCTCGCTCTTGGAACGTTCTATTAATCCCAACATTCAACCCTTCGAATTTGGCACCATTACCCCCGACACAGTTACCAAAATTCTGAATAAAATTAAGACGAAGGCCCTTGGTGACGACGAGATTGGCCTTAGTATATTAAAACCGATTTCTAATTCTATTGCTCCTATTCTTTCCTACATTATTAATTTCTCTCTATCTTCTGGCACTTTTCCCTCCATTTGGAAGCGCGCACATGTCATCCCACTCCCTAAAACTCCTAATCCTCTTACTTTTTCCCAATTTCGTCCCATCTCTATTCTTCCTCTACTCTCTAAAATCATTGAGCACTATGTTCACGATCGGCTTTCCCACCATCTGCTTTTCAATAACCTCCTCAGCCCGTATCAGTCAGGATTCAGGCCAGGACACAGTACTGTTACAGCCTTGGTCAAGGTTACAGAAGACATCCGCTGGAACATTGAAAACAGGAAGCTGACGTGTTTGGTGCTCCTTGATTTTAGTAGCGCCTTTAACACCGTAGATTTCGACGTACTGTTGGCAATGCTGAAAACATTAAACTTGCCTCCCTTGGCTATATCGTGGTTTAGATCCTACCTTTTCGGTGACAGGCACTCCGACTGGTGTGACCTGGCCTCCGGTGTCCCACAAGGTAGTGTCTTGTCCCCTATTTTATTTTCTATATTTATAAATAGTATTTCCTCTTCTCTTACTTCCTCTTTTCACTTGTACGCAGACGACTTGCAAATTTATGCATCGGCCACGTTGGATAACATAAAACTTGCATTTGATCAAATCAACCGCGACCTTGTCGCAATTTCTCAGTGGTCTCGCGAATTCGGTCTGGTAGTAAATGCGGCAAAATCTCAAGCCATTGTGATTGGTGGTCAGTCCTTCGTCTCTAGATTGAAGGCTATGGTGGTTCCCCAAATACTTTTCAACAATTCAGCAATTCCTCTTTCTCGAACTGTCAAGAATTTGGGGGTCACTATGGATGAGACCCTGTCTTGGGCTCCACATGTGAATGAAGTGAGCCGTAAGATATTCGGCTCCCTTCATTCACTACGCCGGTTGCAGGGTTTTCTTCCCCTGGAGACGAAGGCTTTACTCGCCAGGTCACTGTTGCTTCCTTTAATTGATTACGCCGACATTGTCTTTCTCGATGCCACTGAGGAATTGGTGAACAAGCTTGAGAGACTCCAGAACGAGTGCATTCGGTTTGTCTTCGGGCTGCGCAAGTTTGACCACGTTTCGGAGTTTCGATCAAGATTAAACTGGCTCCCCATCCGCTTGCGCAGGGACTTGCATATTCTTTCCCTCCTATTTAATGTCCTCCACTCATCTTCGGCTCCCTCATATCTACGGGAAAGTTTTCAACTCAAAGCCGACATCAGCGGCAATCGTTTGCGCTCTGGCCTTAACTCCGCTCTTACTATGCCACCACATACAACTCGTACTTATGGCAGATCATTTACGGTGCACGCTGTGAGGCTCTGGAATAATCTGCCAGTATCAGTTCGTCAGTCCCCGTCACCGGATAGCTTCAAACTGAGACTGAAAAAGCATTTTGGCTTCAACGCTGAAGCCCTGAGCTGAATTTTAAAGGCATCTCTCTTAATTATGTTTATATGTATATATATGTATATTTATAATTATATATTGTAGCATATATGTTATTTATATGTATTTGTAGTATATTTTCATTAAAGTATAAACTTATACATAATATAATATTCGTTTTTATAATAATAATATAATTTTAAATAAGTACCTACCTACTTACTGACTGATATGTTTTTCTTCTTTTTTTTTCTTTTTTTTTGTTTTTTTTTTTTTCTTGTGTACAAAAATATTTAATTTGTCATTACGCCGAGTAGTACTGTGTTCTCTTAAATACTCTTACTAGGTTGACTGGAAGAAATCCCCTCGTGGGATAAGTCCGCCTTTGTAAACTTCCTATTACTGTAAACTTGTTATCCTCTGTATTATCATTGTACAATAAAGAATAAATACATACATACAAGATGTCGAGGTTTTCCCATACTCGACGGAAAATTCTGACCATACCCCCTATACATCATTTTCACCTCCCGACCCTCCTTCTGGGAGAACAATTATGTCAGACAGTCAGTGAGTCAGTGGTAATGTAGCTTTATATAGTATAACTAGGTATTGCGTGGTGCGCGACCTGCTCAAGCAGGTCGCGAGGCGGTTGTGCCTTTTTTTATGAATTTTAAAAAAGTTTTTTAAGTTTTTCTTAATCAGCACCCCTGAATACCCAAAAAACGACACTCGATATTTTGCAAAATTTATGTCCGCCATCTTGGATTTCAAAACGTATGTCATTTTCGGAATCAGCACCCCCGAAAACCTATTAAACGACACTCATGACGGTATTTTCCAAAAAATCCATGTCCGCCATCTTGGATTTCAAAATGGATGTCATTTTCGAAATCAGCACCCCTGAAAACCTATTGAACGACACCCATGTCGGTATGATGGCGGTCGGCTGGTAATATGCTTGGTGACGCTTCGGGCTTCGCCCTACGCGGAACTCGGCCTTCGGCCTCGCCCTATACGCAGCTCGCCTCGGCCTACGGCCTCGGCTCGCGCGTTCGGCTCGGTCTGCGACCTCGCCTCACCTTAAAAATCTAAACTTGTATGGCGGCCATCTTTGATTGGGGGGGGACGCTCCGGGCTTCACCCTACGCGGAGTTCGGCCTTCGGCCTCACCCTGTACGCGGCTCGCCTCGGCCTTCGGCCTCGTCTCACGCGTTCGGCTCGGTCTTCGACCTCGCCTCACCTTTTTTTAGAATCTAAACCTGTATGGCAGCCATCTTGGATGTATGGCGGCCATCTTGGAAAATGGTGGAATCGAAAAACTGACCCAATATTCGGAATCTTCGTCCCACAAATCCCCTAGATACCGATTTTCGTCCGAATCGGAGCAACTTCATTTTCGGCAGCCATCTTGGATCCGCCATCTTGAAAAAAAAATTTGACACCCACCTGCCCCTCACCCCCCTGTAAAACATTTGTTCGAGCACACCCCACTTATGTCAAACGGTTCCGGAGATACAGCAATAATCATTTTGTATGGCGGCCATCTTGTTTTTGCGAAAATCGAAAAAATGACGTCACCGGTAGAATTCGACCAGGGTGTGGGTTGACCTTAGTTCGAGCGCCACCGCTCCATCTGCAACGGTTCGCCCGGGAAGGTGGGTCGCCACCCGATGAGAAGGTGGATCCGAGGATCTCGAGGTTTTCCCGTACCCTCCGCGACACCCTCTCCACACCACTCCACACTGTATTAAAGCGTTCATATCATAAACAAAACATAAATAATTTTGTTTCTAGCTTACATTTATATGACTGGAATAGCATCTTAACTAAACAAGTATGTCCCAGTAGGAAATTTGACTTGGTTATAAATGTTATAAAACATAATTTTGATATCAACTTTCCACTAAAGAAACAACCTCTAAAACACCATGTAAATGGTTGGGTCAATGGACGTGTTCGAAAACTTCGTAAAAACATAAAGAGTTTAAAAATTAACATAATAAATAGTCCAGATCATCCTGAGCTCATTTCAGATTTGCTACAACTTGAAGTTTGTTATTCAAATACTCTAAAACAGGTGCGTAGTAAATTCATAAACAGTTATATTAGTAGATGTACTGATAACGTGTGTCGTAGTGTTTGGCGTGTTATTGCGTCTGAAACATGCAGAAATAAAAACAATCGTCCCTTGGACGTGCTAGTGAGTAAGTCTAGCGGTGTGTGTGAGACGGAGCGCGCCGCCGCCGCCGCCGCTGAGCTGAATCACTACTATGTTAATGCAAATCTCAACAACCCACAACCTGACCATCAATTAGCTTTAAAATACCTAACTTATTATCTAAACAAACTACCTACTACACCTACTACATTTACTTTCACCCCATTTTCTATACAAGACATTATAAAAACAATAAATACTATCAAAAGAAAACCCTCAAAGGATATTTATGACATGTCCACACAAATTTTAGATCATTTGCCCCCCATAGTGGTATCATTAATCTTGTTTTTGATAAATAGTTGCATCGCTAATGGTGTCTTTCCGCAGTCTCTGAAAGAAATTAAAATTCAACCCGTCTATAAAGGGAAAGGAGAAATGCATATTCTTAAGAACTACAGACCAATATCATTAATTCCCGTTATTTCAAAAATCTTTGAACGTCTTATCAGTAAAACCTTACTAAATTTTCTAACTCACAATAACCTCTTAAATACCAATCAATATGCATACCAACCGGGCCGTTCCACAGTGGACGCGGCGCGCGAGGTGGTGTCAAGAGTGACTGCACATCTGGAGGGCGGGCGGCAGGTTGCAGCTATATTCTGCGACTTGTCCCGTGCCTTCGAGATGGTCGATCACTCCCTACTTCTTAAAAAGCTAACCTGTTATGGGATCACCGGTAACTTCCTCAAGACTATTGAGTCATTTTTAAAGAACCGGAAACAGAGCACGTTTGTTAAAAACTCCTGGTCTCACCTGGATGAAGTGGGGAACAGTGCCGTTCCACAGGGATCAACAATGGGGAACTACCTATTTTTAACACTTGTAAATGATATTACCGCTGCCGCTTGCAAGGACTGCTCTGAATTTATGATGTTCGCGGATGACACCTGTATAATAGTGTCAGCTGACAACTTTTTAAATCTAAGAGCTAAATGTAACATCGTAATAAATGAGGTTTCCACATGGTTTGCGGCAAATGGAATGATTTTAAATGCTGAAAAGACTAATATAGTCCATTTCCAACTCAGCAAACGCAAAATGGATAGCCTTAATATTGTCCTTAACGGCACACTGATACCCCAAGTTGACCATGTTAAATACCTAGGTTTTATTATAGATTCTGGTTTGACGTGGTCGGCACATATTGACGCTGCCTGTGACAAGCTGTCCTCTGCGTGCTACGCACTGTCTAGACTCTCGCCTACGCTTTCGGCAGAAAATATGCTAAAAGCATATTATGGATATTTTCACTCGATCTTGACTTATGGTGTGGATCTTTGGGGAACTGCAGCGGATCGAATGAAAATATTCAGGCTGCAAAAAAGAGCCCTGCGAATCATAAATAAAAAACCGTATGATTGGCCGGCTCAGGAGCTTTTCAGAGAAACTAAAGTTCTTACCCTTCCCTGTGTTTACATACTGGAGGCTTGTAAGTACATTAGACTTAATATTACCTCTTTTCAAACTAACGCACAACATAACAGCAACTCAGGTGCCAGAAGGGGTCACTTACTACACTTACCTTATCCAAGACTAACCAAGGCTCGCAAGGCAGTAGAGAACTTCGGAATAAAACTGTACAATATATTACCGAACAGTATAAAAGACTCAAAAAGCAACTACATATTCTTAAATAAAATAAAAGAGATGCTACTTGAAATTGCATGCTATAATGTGAATGACTTTTTTACTGAAATAAAAACTACCACGTAACCCGTCATCTGACCCAGTCATATAGCTCAAAGGTTCTGTTTAAAATTTATTATTATTATCCTTAACAAGTATTAATTTATTACTGATGTAATAATCATTTATACATAAAATTTATTATTAATTATGTAGTGAAATGACATGTAAAATTATTTTTAATTTTATCAATAAATGAACTATGAACCCTCCATACAAAGTTTTCACCTCCCGCCGCTCCATCTGGGAGAACAATTCTGTCACCCAGTCAGTGGTATTGTAGCTTTATATAATATAATAATAATAACTAGGTTTCGCGTGGTGCGCGACCTGCTAAAGCAGGCCGCGAGGCGGTTGTGCTACCCTAGTCGTAGGGTCAAAAAGGCGTTCATACTGTTTTTGGTTTGTCACGACCGCCATCTTAGATATCAAAATTTATGTCATTTTCGTAATCAGCACCCCCGAAAACCTATTAAACGACACCCATGACGGTATTTTCCAAAAAATCCATGTCCGCCATCTTGGATTTCAAAATAGATGTCATTTTCGCAATCAGCACCCCAGAAAACGTATTAAACGACACCCATGACGAATTTTTACAAAAAATGCATGTCCGCCATCTTGGATTTCAAAATGGATGTCATTTTCGGAATCAGCACCCCCGAAAACCTATTAAACGACACCCATGTCGGCATGCCCGAAAATTTCATATCCGCCATCTTGGATTTTTGGTGGGGAGAATCGAGACGCTCCGGGCTTCGCCCTTCGCGTCACGATTCCCCCAACTAAAATCCAAGATGGCGGATATGAAATTTACGGATGGCGGTCGGCCGGTAAGATTCTTGGTGACGCTTCGGGCTTCGCCCTACGCGGAACTCGGCCTTCGGCCTCGCCCTATACGCAGCTCGGCTCGGCCTTCGGCCTCGCCTCGCGCGTTCGGCTAGGTCTACGACCTCGCCTCACCTTTAGAATCTAAACTTAAATGGCGGCCATCTTGGATTGGGGGGGGGACGCTCCGGGCTTCGCCCTACGCGGAGCTCGGCCTTCGGCCTCGCCTTATACGCAGCTCGCCTCGGCCTGCGGCCTCGCCTCGCTTCGCGTCGAGGTTCGGCTCGGCCTTCGGCCTCGCCTCACCACTCCTTGTATGGCGGCCATCTTGGAAAATGGCGAAATCGAAAAACTTTTCGGATATTCGGATTCAGCGACCCCTAAAACCCCCGGATACCTTATTCGGTCCGATTCAGAGGAGATACAAAAATCTCGTTTTTGTATGGCGGCCATTTTGTTTTTTTGAAAATCGAAAAAATTTTGTAACCGTTAGACTTCGACCAGGGTGTGGGTCGACCTTTGTTCGAGCACCACCGGTCCAAGTCCATCGGTTCGCCCAGGAAGGTGGGTCGCGACCTGATGAGGAGGAGAATCCGAAGATGTCGAGGTTTTCCCGTACTCGACGGAAAATTCTGACCACACCCCTCATACATCATTTTAACCTCCCGACCCTCCTTCTGGGAGAACAATTATGTCAATCAGTCAGTCAGTGAGTGGTAATGTAGCTTTATATAGTATAACTAGGTTTCGCGTGGTGCGCGACCTGCTAAAGCAGGCCGCGAGGCGGTTGTGCTACCCTATTTGTAGGGTCAAAAAGGCGTTCATACTTTTTTTGGTTTGTCACGACCGCCATGTTGGATTTCAAAATGGATGTCAATTTCGTAATCAGCATCCCCGAAAACCTATTAAACGACACCCATGACGGTATTTTCCAAAAAATCCATGTCCGCCATCTTGGATTTCAAAATAGATGTCATTTTCGCAATCAGCACCCCAGAAAACGTATTAAACGACACCCATGACGGTTTTTTACAAAAAATGCATGTCCGCCATCTTGGATTTCAAAATGGATGTCATTTTCGGAATCAGCACCCCCGAAAACCTATTAAACGACACCCATGTCGGCATGCCCGAAAATTTCATATCCGCCATCTTGGATTTTTGGTGGGGAGAATCGAGACGCTCCGGGCTTCGCCCTTCGCGTCACGATTCCCCCAACTAAAATCCAAGATGGCGGATATGAAATTTTCGGATTGCGGTCGGCCGGTAAGATGCTTAATGACGCTTCGGGCTTCGCCCTACGCGGAGCTCGGCCTTCGGCCTCGCCCTATACGCAGCTCGGCTCGGCCTTCAGCCTCGCCTCGCGCGGTCGGATCGGTCTACGACCTCGCCTCACCTTTAGAATCTAAACTTAAATGGCGGCCATCTTGGATTGGGGGGGGAGGGACGCTCCGGGCTTCGCCCTACGCGGAGCTCGGCCTTCGGCCTCGCCTTATACGCAGCTCGCCTCGGCCTGCGGCCTCGCCTCGCGGCGCGTCGTGGTTCGGCTCGGCCTTCGGCCTCGCCTCACTACTCCTTGTATGGCGGCCATCTTGGAAAATGGCGAAATCGAAAATCTTTTCCGATATTCGGATTCAGCGACCCCTAAAACCCCTGGATACCGAATTTGGTCCAAATCAGAGGAGATACAAAAATCTCGTTTTTGTATGGCGGCCATCTTGTTTTTTTGAAAATCGAAAAAATTTTTTCACAAGCAGACTTTGACCAGGTTGTGGGTTGACTTTTGTTCGAGCACTACGGGTCCAACTCCAACGGTTCGCCCGGGAAGGTGGGTCGCGACCTGATGAGGAGGAGAATCCAAAGATGTCGAGGTTTTCCCATACTCGACGAAAAATTCTGACCACACCCCTCATACATCATTTTCACCTCCCGACCCTCCTTCTGGGAGAACAATTATGTCAATCAGTCAGTCAGTCAGTGGTAATGTAGCTTTATATAGTATAATAACTAGGTTTCGCGTGGTGCGCGACCTGCTAAAGCAGGTCGCGAGGCGGTTGTGCCTTTTTTTATAAATTTTAAAAAAGTTTTTAATTTTTTTTTGTTTTTCACGGCCGCCATCTTGGATTTAAAAATGGATGTTTTTTTCTTAAACAGCACCCCTGAATACCCAAAAAACGACACCCATGACGATATTTCCAAAAAAAATTATGTTCGCCATCTTATATTTCAAAATGGATGTCATTTTCGGAATCAGCACCCCCGAAAACCTATTAAACGACATCCATGACGGTATTTTCCAAAAAATCCATGTCCGCCATCTTGGATTTCAAAATGGATGTCATTTTCGAAATCAGCACCCCTGAAAACCTATTAAACGACACCCATGTCGGTATGATGGCGGTCGGCTGGTAATATGCTTGGTGACGCTTCGGGCTTCGCCCTACGCGGAGCTTGGCCTTCAGCCTCGCCCTATACGTAGCTCGCCTCGGCCTACGGCCTCGGCTCGCGCGTTCGGCTCGGTCTGCGACCTCGCCTCACCTTAAAAATCTAAACTTGTATGGCGGCCATCTTTGATTGGGGGGGGGGGGACGCTCCGGGCTTCGCCCTACGCAGAGTTCGGCCTTCGGCCTCACCCTATAAGCGGCTCGCCTCGGCCTTCGGCCTCGCCTCGCGCGTTCGGCTCGGTCTTCGACCTCGCCTCAGTTTTGGAATCTAAACTTGCCGCCATCTAGAATTGGGGGGGGGGGGACGCTCCGGGCTTCGCCCTACGCGGAGTTCGGCCTTCGGCTTCACCCTATACGCGGCTCGCCTCGGCCTTCGGCCTCGTTTCGCGCGATCCGCCATCTTGAAAAATAAATTTGACAGCCAGCTGCCCCCCACACCCCTGTAAAACATTTGTTCGAGCACGCTCCACTTATGTCAAACGGATCCGGAGATACAGCAATAAACATTTTGTATGGCGGCCATCTTGTTTTTGCGAAAATCGAAAAAATGACGTCACCGGTAGAATTCGACCAGGGTGTGGGTCGACTTTTGTTCGAGCGCCACCACTCCATCTGCAACGGTTCGCCCGGGAAGGTGGGTCGCCACCTGATGAGAAGGTGGATCCGAGGATTTCGAGGTTTTCCCGTACCCTCCGCACCACCCTCTCCACACCCCCCATACAAAGTTTTCACCTCCCGCTGCTCCATCTGAGAGAACAATTCTGTCACCCAGTCAGTGAGTGAGTGGTATTGTAGCTTTATATAATATAATAACTAGGTTTCGCGTGGTGCGCGACCTGCTAAAGCAGGTCGCGAGGCGGTTGTGCCTTTTTTTATAAATTTTAAATAAGTTATTAATTTTTTTTTGTTTTTCACGGCCGCCATCTTGGATTTAAAAATGGATGTTATTTTCTTAAACAGCACCACTAAATACCCAAAAAACGACAGCCATGACGATATTTAGCAAAAAATTTATGTCCGCCATCTTGGATTTCAAAACGTATGTCATTTTCGGAATCAGAATCCCCAAAAACCTATTAAAAGACACCCATGACGGTATTTTCCAAAAAATCCATGTCCGCCATCTTGGATTTCAAAATGGATGTCATTTTCGAAATCAGCACCCCTGAAAACCTATTAAACGACACCCATGTCGGTATGATGGCGGTCGGCTGGTAATATGCTTGATGACGCTTCGGGCTTCGCCCTACGCGGAGCTCGGCCTTCGGCCTCGCCCTATACGCAGCTCGCCTCGGCCTACGGCCTCGTCTTGCGCGTTCGGCTCGGTCTGCGACCTCGCCTCACCTTAAAAATCTAAACTTGTATGGCGGCCATCTTTGATTGGGGGGGGGGGACGCTCCGGGCTTCGCCCTACGCGGAGTTCGGCCTTCGGCCTCACCCTGTACGCGGCTCGCCTCGGCCTTCGGCCTCGCCTCGCGCGTTCGGCTTGGTCTTCGACCTCGCCCTACCTTTAGAATCTAAACTTGTATGGCGGCCATCTTTGATTGGAGGGGGGGCCGCTCCGGGCTTCGCCCTACGCGGAGTTCGGCCTTCGGCCTCACCCTGTATGCGGCTCGCCTCGGCTTTCGGCCTCGCCTCGCGCGTTCGGCTCGGTCTTCGACCTCGCCTCACTTTTAGAATCTAAACTTGTATGGCGGCCATCTTTGATTGGGGGGGGGGGACGCTCCGGGCTTCGCCCTACGCGGAGTTCGGCCTTCGGCCTTACCCTATACGCGGTTCGCCTCGGCCTTCGACCTCGTCTCGCGCGTTCGGCTCGGTCTTCGACCTCGCCTCACCTTTAGAATCTAAACTTGTATGGCGGCCATCTTGGATTTGGGGGGGGGACGCTCCGGGCTACGCCCTGCGTGGAGCTCGGCCTTCGGCCTCGCCTTTTACGCAGCTCGCCTCGGCCTACGGCCTCGCCTCGCAGCGTGGCGTCGTGGTTCGGCTCGGCCTGCGACCTCGCCTCACCACTCCTTGTATGGCGGCCATCTTGGAAAATGGTGGAATCGAAAAACTTACCCGATATTCGGAATCTTCGTCCCCCAAACCCCCCAGATACCGATTTTCGTCCGGATCGGAGCAACTTCATTTCCGGCCGCCATCTTGGATCCACCATCTTGAAAAAAAAATTTGACAGCCAGCTGCCTCCCACCCCCTTGTAAAACATTTGTTCGAGCACACTCCACTTATGTCAAACGGATCCGGAGATACAGCAATAAACATTTTGTATGGCGGCCATCTTGTTTTTGCGAAAATCGAAAAAATGACGTCACCGGTAGAATTCGACCAGGGTGTGGGTCGACCTTAGTTCGAGCGCCACCGCTCCATCTGCAACGGTTCGCCCGGGAAGGTGGGTCGCCACCTGATGAGAAGGTGGATCCGAGGATCTCGAGGTTTTCCCGTACCCTCCGCGTCACCCACTCCACACCTCCCATACAAAGTTTTCACCTCCCGCCGCTCCATCTGGGAGAACAATTCTGTCACCCAGTCAGTCAGTCAGTGAGTGAGTGGTATTGTAGCTTTATATAATATAACTAGGATTCGCGTGGTGCGCGACCTGCTAAAGCAGGCCGCGAGGCGGTTGTGCTACCCTATCTGTAGGGTCAAAAAGGCGTTCATTCTTTTTTTGGTTTTTCACGGCCACCATCTTGGATTTAAAAATCGATGTTATTTTAAGAATCAGTACCCCCGAAAACATAAATAACGACACTTATGACGGATTTCTACAAAAAATGCATGTCCGCTATCTTGGATTTGAAAATAAATATAATTTTCGGGATCAGCATCCCCGAAAACCTATCAAACGACACCCATGACAGTTTTTCACAAAAAAAGCATGTCCGCCATCTTGGATTTCAAAATGGATGTCATTTTTGGAACCACCAACCCCGAAAACCTATTAAACGACACCCATGTCGGTATGCCCGAAAATTTCATATCCGCCATCTTGGATTTTTGGTGGGGAGAATCGAGACGCTCTGGGCTTCTTCCTTCGTGTCACGATTCCCCCAACTAAAATCCAAGATGGCGGATATGAAATTTTCGGATTGCGGTCGGCCGGTAAGATGCTTGGTGACGCTTCGGGCTTCGCCCTACGCGGAGCTCGGCCTTCGGCCTCGCCCTATACGCAGCTCGGCTCGGCCTTCGGCCTCGCCTCACCTTTTAGAATCTATACTTAAATGGCGGCCATCTTGGATTGGGGGGGGGGGACGCTCCGGGCTTCGCCCTACGCGGAGCTCGGCCTTCGGCCTCGCCTTGTACGCAGCTCGGCTCGTCCTTCGGCCTCGCCTCGCGTGTTCGGCTCGGTCTACGACCTCGCCTCACCTTTAGAATCTATACTTAAATGGCGGCCATCTTGGATTGGGGGGGGGGGGACGCTCCGGGCTTCGCCCTACGCGGAGCTTGGCCTTCGGCCTCGCCTTGTACGCAGCTCGGCTCGGCCTTCGGCCTCGCCTCGCGTGTTCGGCTCGGTCTACGACCTCACCTCACCTTTAGAATCTATACTTAAATGGCGGCCATCTTGGATTGGGGGGGGGGACGCTCCGGGCTTCGCCCTACGCGGAGCTCGGCCTTCGGCCTCGCCTTGTACGCAGCTCGCCTCGGCCTGCGGCCTCGCCTCGCGGCGGGTCGTGGTTCGGCTCGGCCTTCGGCCTCGCCTCACCACTCCTTGTATGGCGGCCATTTTGGAAAATGACGGAATCGAAAAACTTACCAGATATTCGGATTAAACGACCCCAAAAATCCACAGATACCGAATTTGGTGCGATTCGGAGAAGATAATGAAATCTCATTTTTGTATGGCGGCCATCTTGTATTTTTGAAAATCGAAAAAATTTTGTCACCGTTAGACTTCGACCAGGGTGTGGGTTGACTTTTGTAAAAGCACCACCGGTCCAAGTCTAACGGTTCGCCCGGGAAGGTGGGTCGCGACCTGATGAGGAGGAGAATTCGAAGTTGTCGAGGTTTTCCCATACTCGACGGAAAATTCTGACTACACCTCCTATACATCATTTTCACCTCCCGACCCTCCTTCTGGGAGAACAATTATGTCAATCAGTCAGTCAGTGAGTCAGTGGTAATGTAGCTTTATATAGTATAACTAGGTTTCGCGTGGTGCGCGACCTGCTAAAGCAGGTCGCGAGGCGGTTGTGCCTTTCTTTATAAATTTTAAAAAAGTTTTTAATTTTTCTTTGTTTTTCACGGCCACCATCTTGGATTTAGAAATGGATGTTATTTTCTTAATCAGCACCCCTGAATACCCAAAAAACGACACCAATGACAATATTTTGCAAAAAATTTATGTCCGCCATCTTGGAATTAAAAACGTATGTCATTTTCGGAATCAGCACCCCCGAAAACCTATTAAACGACACCCATGACGGTATATTCCAAAAAATCCATGTCCGCCATCTTGGATTTCAAAATGGATGTCATTTTCAAAATCAGCACCCCTGAAAACCTATTAAACGACACCCATGTCGGTATGATGGCGGTCGGCTGGTAATATGCTTGGTGACGCTTCGAGCTTCGCCCTACGCGGAGCTCGGCCTTCGGCCTCGCCCTATACGCAGCTCGCCTCGGCCTACGGCCTCGGCTCGCGCGTCCGGCTCGGTCTGCGACCTCGCCTCACCTTTAGAATCTAAACTTGCCGCCATCTAGAATTGGGGGGGGGACGCTCCGGGCTTCGCCCTACGCGGAGCTCGGCCTTCGGCCTCGCCCTATGCGCAGCTCGCCTCGGCTTACGGCCTCGCCTCGCGCGTTCGGCTCGGTCTTCGACCTCGCCTCACCTTTAGAATCTAAACTTGCCGCCATCTAGAATTGGGGGGGGGACGCTCCGGGCTTCGCCCTACGCGGAGTTCGGCCTTCGGCCTCACACTATACGCGGCTCGCCTCGCGCGTTTGGCTCGGTCTTCGACCTCGCCTCACCTTTTGAATCTAAACTTGTATGGCGGCCATCTTTGATTGGGGGGGAGGACGCTCCGGGCTTCGCCCTACGCGGAGTTCGGCCTTCGGCCTCACCCTATACGCGGCTCGCCTCGCGCGTTCGGCTCGGTCTTCGACCTCGCCTCACCTTTTGAATCTAAACTTGTATAGCGGCCATCTTGGATTTGGGGGGGGGGGACGCTCCGGGCTTCGCCCTGCGTGGAGCTCGGCCTTCGGCCTCGCCTTTTACGCAGCTCGCCTCGGCCTTCGGCCTCGCCTCGCGGCGTGGCGTCGTGGTTCAGCTCGGCCTGCGGCCTCGCCTCACCACTCCTTGTATGGCGGCCATCTTGGAAAATGGTGGAATCAAAAAACTGACCCGATATTCGGAATCTTCGACCCCCAAACCCCCCAGATACCGTTTTTCGTCCGGATCGGAGCAACTTCATTTCCGGCCGCCATCTTGGATCCGCCATCTTGAAAAAAAAATTTGACAGCCACCTGCTCCTCACCCCCCTGTAAAACATTTGTTCGAGCACACCCCACTTATGTCAAACGGTTCCGGAGATACAGCAATAATCATTTTGTATGGCGGCCATCTTGTTTTTGCGAAAATCGAAAAAATGACGTCACCGGTAGAATTCGACCAGGGTGTGGGTCGACTTTTGTTCGAGCGCAACCGCTCCATCTGCAACGGTTCGCCCGAAAAGGTGGGTCGCCACCCGATGAGAAGGTGGATCCGGGGATCTCGAGGTTTTTCCGTACCCTCCGCATTACCCTATCTACACCTTCCATACAAAGTTTTCACCTCCCGCCGCTCCATCTGGGAGAACAATTCTGTCACCCAGTCAGTGAGTGAGTGAGTGAGTGGTATTGCAGCTTTATATAATATAACTAGGTTTCGCGTGGTGCGCGACCTGCTTAAGCAGGCCGCGAGGCGGTTGTGCTACCCTATTTGTACTGTCAAAAAGGCGTTCCTTCTTTTTTTGGTTTCTCACGGTCACCATCTTGGATTTAAAAATCGATGTTATTTTAAGAATCAGTACCCCCGAAAACAAAAAAAACGACACTCATGACGGATTTTTCAAAAAAATGCATGTCCGCCATCTTGGATTTGAAAATAAATGTCATTTTCGGGATCAGCATCCCCGAAAACCTGTCAAACGACACCCATGACAGTTTTTCACAAAAAATGCATGTCCGCCATCTTGGATTTCAAAATGGATGTCATTTTTGGAACCACAAACCCCGAAAACCTATTAAACGACACCCATGTCAGTATGCCCGAAAATTTCATATCCGCCATCTTGGATTTTAGTTGGGGGAATCGTGACGTCGGCCTCACCCTATACGCGGCTCGCCTCGGCCTTCGGCCTCGTCTCGCGCGTTCGGCTCGGTCTTCGACCTCACCTCACCTTTAGAATTTAAACTTGTATGGCGGCCATCTTGGATTTTGGGGGGGACGCTCCGGGCTATGCCCTGCGCGGAGCTCGGCTTTCGGCCTCGCCTTCTACGCAGCTCGCCTCGGCCTACGGCCTCGCCTCGCGGCGTGGCGTCGTGGTTCGGCTCGGCCTGCGGCCTCGCCTCACCACTCCTTGTATGGCGGCCATCTTGGAAAATGGTGGAATCAAAAAACTTACCAGATATTCGGAATCTTCGACCCCCAAACCCCCCAGATACCGATTTTCGTCTGGATCGGAGCAACTTCATTTTCGGCCGCCATCTTGGATCCGCCATCTTAAAAAAAATTTTGACAGCAACTTGCCCCTCACCCCCCTGTAAAACATTTGTTTGAGCACACCCCACTTATGTCAAACGGTTCCGGAGATACAGCAATAATCATTTTGTATGGCGGCCATCTTGTTTTTGCGAAAATCGAAAAAATGACGTCACCTGTAGAATTTGACCAGGGTGTGGGTCGAACTTTGTTCGAGCGCCACCGCTCCATCTGCAACGGTTCGCCCGGGAAGGTGGGTCGCCACCCGATGAGAAGGTGGATCCGAGGATCTCGAGGTTTTTCCGTACCCTCCGCACCACCTTCTCCACACACCCCATACAAAGTTTTCACCTCCCGCCGCTCCATCTGGGAGAACAATTCTGTCACCCAGTCAGTGAGTGGTATTGTAGCTTTATATAATATAAAACTAGTTTTCGCGTGGTGCGCGACCTGCTAAAGCAGGTCGCGAGGCGGTTGTGCCTTTTTTTTATAAATTTTAAAAAAGTTTTTAATTTTTTTTTGTTTTTCACGGCCGCCATCTTCGATTTAAAATTGGATGTTATTGTCTTAAACAGCACCCCTGAGTACCCAAAAAACGACACCCATGACGATATTTAGCAAAAAATTTATGTCCGCCATCTTGGATTTCAAAACGTATGTCATTTTCGGAATCAGCACCCCCGAAAACCTATTAAACGACACCCATGACGGTATTTTCCAAAAAATCCATGTCCGCCATCTTGGATTTCAAAATGGATGTCATTTTCGAAATCAGCACCCCTGAAAACCTATTAAACGACACCCATGTCGGTATGATGGCGGTCGGCTGGTAATATGCTTGGTGACGCTTCGGGCTTCGCCCTACGCGGAGCTCGGCCTTCGGCCTCGCCCTATACGCAGCTCGCCTCGGCCTACGGCCTCGGCTCGCGCGTTCGGCTCGGTCTTCGACCTCGCCTCACCTTAAAAATCTAAACTTGTATGGCGGCCATCTTTGATTGGGGGGGGGGCCGCTCCGGGCTTCGCCCTACGCGGAGTTCGGCCTTCGGCCTCACCCTGTACGCGGCTCGCCTCGGCCTTCGGCCTTGCCTCGCGCGTTCGGCTCGGTCTTCGACCTCGCCTCACCTTTAGAATCTAAACTTGTATGGCGGCCATCTTTGATTGGGGGGGGGGGGGCCGCTCCGGGCTTCGCCCTACGCGGAGTTCGGCCTTCGGCCTCACCCTATACGCGGCTCGCCTCGGCCTTCGGCCTCGCCTCACGCGTTCGGCTCGGTCTTCGTCCTCGCCTCACTTTTAGAATCTAATCTTGTATGGCGGCCATCTTTGACTGGGGGGAAGGACGCTCCGGGCTTCGCCCTACGCGGAGTTCGGCCTTCGGCCTCACCCTATACGCGGCTCGCCTCGGCCTTCGGCCTCGTCTCGCGCGTTCGGCTCGGTCTTCGACCTCGCCTCACCTTTAGAATCTAAACTTGTATGGCGGCCATCTTTGATTGGGGGGGGGGGGCCGCTCCGGGCTTCGCCCTACGCGGAGTTCGGCCTTCGGCCTCACCCTATACGCGGCTCGCCTCGGCCTTCGGCCTCGCCTCGCGCGTTCGGCTCGGTCTTCGACCTCGCCTCACTTTTAGAATCTAATCTTGTATGGCGGCCATCTTTGACTGGGGGGGGGGACGCTCCGGGCTTCGCCCTACGCGGAGTTCGGCCTTCGGCCTCACCCTATACGCGGCTCGCCTCGGCCTTCGGCCTCGTCTCGCGCGTTCGGCTCGGTCTTCGACCTCGCCTCACCTTTAGAATCTAAACTTGTATGGCGGCCATCTTGGATTTGGGGGGGGGACGCTCCGTGCTGCGCCCTGCGCGGAGCTCGGCCTTCGGCCTCGCCTTTTACGCAGCTCGCCTCGGCCTACGGCCTCGCCTCGCAGCGTGGCGTCGTGGTTCGGCTCGGCCTGCGGCCTCGCCTCACCACTCCTTGTATGGCGGCCATCTTGGAAAATGGTGAAATCGAAAAACTTACCCGATATTCGGAATCTTCGTCCCCCAAACCCCCCAGATACCGATTTTCGTCCGGATCGGAGCAACTTCATTTCCGGCCGCCATCTTGGATCCGCCATCTTGAAAAAAAAAATTGACAGCCACCTTCCCCTTACCCCACTGTAAAACATTTGTTCGAGCACACCCCACTTATGTCAAACGGTTCCGGAGATACAGCAATAATCATTTTGTATGGCGGCCATCTTGTTTTTGCGAAAATCGAAAAAATGACGTCACCGGTAGAATTCGACCAGGGTTTGGATCGACCTTAGTTCGAGCGCCACCGCTCCATCTGCAACGGTTCGCCCGGGAAGGTGGGTCGCCACCTGATGAGAAGGTGGATCCGAGGATCTCGAGGTTTTTTCGTACCCTCCGCACCACCCTCTCCACACCCTCCATACAAAGTTTTCACCTCCCGCCGCTCCATCTGGGAGAACAATTCTGTCACCCAGTCAGTCAGTCAGTGAGTCAGTGGTATTGTAGCTTTATATAATATAACTAGGTTTCGCGTGGTGCGCGACCTGCTAAAGCAGGCCGCGAGGTGGTTGTGCTACCCTAGTCGTAGGGTCAAAAAGGCGTTCATACTTTTTTTGGTTTGTCACGACCGCCATCTTAGTTTTAAAATGTATGTCATTTTCGTAATCAGCACCCCCGAAAACCTATTAAACGACACCCATGACGGTATTTTCCAAAAAATCCATGTCCACCATCTTCGATTTCAAAATAGATGTCATTTTCGTAATCAGCACCCCAGAAAACGTACTAAACGACACCCATGACGTTTTTTTCCAAAAAATCCATGTCCGCCATCTTGGATTTCAAAATGTATGTCATTTTCGTAATCAGCATCCCTGAAAACCTAATAAACGACACCCATGTCGGTATGCCCGAAAATTACATATCCGCCATCTTGGATTTTTGGTGGGGAGAATCGAGACGCTCCGGGCTTCGCCCTTCGCGACACGATTCCCCCAACTAAAATCCAAGATGGTGGATATGAAATTTTCGGATTGCGGTCGGCCGGTAAGATGCTTGGTGACGCTTCGGGCTTCGCCCTACGCGGAGCTCGGCCTTCGGCCTCGCCCTATACGCAGCTCGGCTCGGCCTTCGGCCTCGCCTCGCGCGGTCGGCTCGGTCTACGACCTCGCCTCACCTTTAGAATCTAAACTTAAATGGCGGCCATCTTGGATTTGGGGGGGGGGACGCTCCGGGCTTCGCCCTACGCGGAGCTCGGCCTTCGGCCTCGCCTTATACGCAGCTCCCCTCGGCCTGCGGCCTCGCCTCGCGGCGCGTCGTGGTTCGTTTCGGCCTTCGGCCTCGCCTCACCACTCCTTGTATGGCGGCCATCTTTGGAAATGGCGAAATCAAAAATCTTTTTAGATATTCGGATTTAGCGACCCCAAAAACCCCTGGAAACCGAATTTGGTCCGAATCGGAGGATATACCAAAATATCAATTTTGTATGGCGTCCATCTTGTTTTTTTGAAATCGAAAAAATTTTGTCACCGGTAGTCTTCGACCAGGGTGTGAAGCGTCCTTTCTTCGAGCACTACCAGTCCAACTCCAACGGTTCGCCCGGGAAGGTGGGTCGCGACCTGATGAGGAGGAGAATCCGAAGATGTCGAGGTTTTCCCATACTTGGCGGAAAATTCTTACCACTCCTCTAAAACATCATTTTCACCTCCCGACACTCCTTCTGGGAGAACAATTATGTCAATCAGTGAGTCAGTGAGTGGTAATGTAGCTTTATATAGTATAACTAGGTTTCGCGTGGTGCGCGACCTGCTAAAGCAGGTCGCGAGGCGGTTGTGCCTTTTTTATAAATTTTAAAAAAGTTTTTATTTTTTTTTTGTTTTTCACGGCCGCCATCTTGGATTTAAAAATGGATGTTATTTTCTTAAACAGCACCCCTGAATACCCAAAAAACGACACCCATGACGATATTTAGCAAAAAATTTATGTCCGCCATCTTGGATTTCAAAACGTATGTCATTTTCGGAATCAGCACCCCCGAAAACCTATTAAAGGACACCCATGACGGTATTTTCCAAAAAATCCATGTCCGCCATCTTGCATTTCAAAATGGATGTCATTTTCGAAATCAGCACCCCTGAAAACCTATTAAACGACACCCATGTCGGTATGATGGCGGTCGGCTGGTAATATGCTTGGTGACGCTTCGGGCTTCGCCCTACGCGGAGCTCGGCCTTCGGCCTCGCCCTATACGCAGCTCGCCTCGGCCTACGGCCTCGGCTCGCGCGTTCGGCTCGGTCTGCGACCTCGCCTCACCTTAAAAATCTAAACTTGTATGGCGGCCATCTTTGATTGGGGGGGGAAACGCTCCGGGCTTCGCCCTACGCGGAGTTCGGCCTTCGGCCGCACCCTATACGCGGCTCGCCTCGGCCTTCGGCCTCGCCTCGCGCGTTTGGCTCGGTCTTCGACCTCGCCTCACCTTTAGAATCTAAACTTGTATGGCGGCCATCTTGGATTTGGGGGGGGGGACGCTCCGGGCTACGCCCTAAGCGGAGCTCGGCCTTCGGCCTCGCCTTTTACGCAGCTCGCCTCGGCCTACGGCCTCGCCTCGCGGCGTGGCGTCGTGGTTCGGCTCGGCCTGCGGCCTCGCCTCACCACTCCTTGTATGGCGGCCATCTTGGAAAATGGTGGAATCGAAAAACTGACCAGATATTCGGAATCTTCGACCCCCAAACCCCCCAGATATCGATTTTTGTCTGGATCGGAGCAACTTCATTTCCGGCCGCCATCTTGGATCCGCCATCTTGAAAAAAAAATTTGACAGCCACCTGCCTCTCACCCTCCTGTAAAACATTTGTTCGAGCACACCCCACTTTTGTCAAACGATTCCGGAGATACAGCAATAATCATTTTGTATGGCGGCCATCTTGTTTTTGCGAAAATCGAAAAAATGACGTCACCGGTAGAATTCGACCAGGGTGTGGGTCAACCTTAGTTTGAGCACCACCGCTCCATCTGCAACGGTTCGCCCGGGAAGGTGGGTCGCCACCTGATGAGAAGGTGGATCCGAGGATCTCGAGGTTTTCCCGTACCCTGCGCACCACCCTCTCCACACCCCCCATACAAAGTTTTCACCTCCCGCCGCTCCATCTGGGAGAACAATTCTGTCACCCAGTCAGTCAGTGAGTGGTATTGCAGCTTTATATAATATAACTAGGTTTCGCGTGGTGCGCGACCTGCTAAAGCAGGTCGCGAGGCGGTTGTGCCTTTCTTTATAAATGTTAAAATAGTTTTTTTTTTTTTTTTCACAGCCGCCATGTTGGATTTAAAAATGGATGTTATTTTCTTAATCAGCACCCCTGAATACCCAAAAAACGACACCCATGACGATATTTTTCAAAAAATTTATGTCCGCCATCTTGGATTTCAAAACGTATGTCATTTTCGGAATCAGCACCCCCGAAAACCTATTCAACAACACCCATGACGGTATTTTCCAAAAAATCCATGTCCGCCATCTTGGATTTCAAAATGGATGTCATTTCCGAAATCAGCACCCCTTAAAACCTATTAAACGACACCCATGTCGGTATGATGGCGGTCGGCGGGTTATAAGCTTGGTGACGCTTCGGGCTTCGCCCTACGCGGAGCTCGGCCTTCGGCCTCGCCCTATACGCAGCTCGCCTCGGCCTACGGCCTCGGCTCGCGCGTTCGGCTCGGTCTGCGACCTCGCCTCACCTTAAAAATCTAAACTTGTATGGCGGCCATCTTTGATTGGGGGGGGGACGCTCCGGGCTTCGCCCTACGCGGAGTTCGGCCTTCGGCCTCACCCTATACGCGGCTCGCCTCGGCCTTCGGCCTCACCTCGCGCGTTCGGCTCGGTCTTCGACCTCGCCTCACCTTTAGAATCTAAACTTGCCGCCATCTAGAATTGGGGGGGGGGGGGGACGCTCCGGGCTTCGCCCTACGCGGAGTTCGGCCTTCGGCCTCACCCTATACGCGGCTCGCCTCGGCCTTCGGCCTCGCCTCGCACGTTCGGCTCGGTCTTCGACCTCGCCTCACCTTTAGAATCTAAACTTGTATGGCGGCCATCTTTGATTGGGGGAAGGGACGCTCCGGGCTTCGCCCTACGCGGAGTTCGGCCTTCGGCCTCACCCTATACGCGGCTCGCCTCGGCCTTCGGCCTCGTCTCGTGCGTTCGGCTCGGTCTTCGACCTCGCCTCACCTTTAGAATCTAAACTTGTATGGCGGCCATCTTGGATTTGGGGGGGGGACGCTCCGGGCTACGCCCTGCGCGGAGCTCGGCCTTCGGCCTCGCCTTTTACGCAGCTCGCCTCGGCCTACGGCCTCGCCTCGCGGAGTGGCGTCGTGGTTCGGCTCGGCCTGCGGCCTCGCCTCACCACTCCTTGTATGGCGGCCATCTTGGAAAATGGTGGAATCGAAAAATTGACCCGATATTCGGAATCTTCATCGCCCAAACCCCCCAGATACTGATTTTCGTCCGGATCGGAGCAACTTCATTTCCGGCCGCCATCTTGGATCCGCCATCTTGAAAAAAAAATTTGACAGCCAGCTGCCCCCCACCCCCCTCTAAAACATTTGTTCGAGCACACTCCACTTATGTCAAACGGATCCGGAGATACAGCAATAAACATTTTGGATGGCGGCCATCTTGTTTTTGCGAAAATCGAAAAAATGATGTCACCGGTAGAATTCGACCAGGGTGTGGGTCGACCTAAGTTCGAGCGCCACCGTTCCATCTGCAACGGTTCGCCCGGGAAGGTGGGTCGCCACCTGATGAGAAGGTGGATCCGAGGATCTCGAGGTTTTCCCGTACCCTCCGCGTCACCCACTCCACACCTCCCATACAAAGTTTTCACCTCCCGCCGCTCCATCTGGGAGAACAATTCTGTCACCCAGTGAGTCAGTCAGTGGTATTGTAGCTTTATATAATATAACTAGGATTCGCGTGGTGCGCGACCTGCTAAAGCAGGTCGCGAGGCGGTTGTGCCTTTTTTTATAAATTTAAAAAAGTTTTTAATTTTTTTTTGTTTTTCACGGCCGCCATCTTGGATTTCAAAATGGATGTTATTTTCTTAATCAGCACCCCCGAATACCCAAAAAATGACACCCATGACGATATTTTGCAAAAAATTTATGTCCGCCATTTTGGATTTCAAAACGTATGTCATTTTCGGAATCAGCATCCCCGAAAACCTATTAAACGACACCCATGACGGTATTTTCCAAAAAATCCATGTCCGCCATCTTGGATTTCAAAATGGATGTCATTTTCGAAATCAGCACCCCTGAAAACCTATTAAACGACACCCATGTCGGTATGATGGCGGTCGGCTGGTAATATGCTTGGTGACGCTTCGGGCTTCGCCCTACGCGGAGCTTGGCCTTCGGCCTCGCCCTATACGCAGCTCGCCTCGGCCTACGGCCTTGGCTCGCGCGTTCGGCTCGGTCTTCGAGGCGATCACCTTAAAAATCTAAACTTGTATGGCGGCCATCTTTGATTGGAGGGGGGACGCTCCGGGCTTCGCCCTACGCGGAGTTCGGCTTTCGGCCTCACCCTATACGCGGCTCGCCTCGGCCTTCGGCCTCGCCTTGCGTGTTCGGCTCGGTCTTCGACCTCGCCTAACCTTAAGAATCTAAACTTGTATGGCGGCCATCTTTGATTGGGGGGGGGACGCTCCGGGCTTCGCCCTACGCGGAGTTCGGCCTTCGGCCTCACCCTATACGCGGCTCGCCTCGGCCTTCGGCCTCGCCTCGCGCGTTCGGCTCGGTCTTCGACCTCGCCTCACCTTTAGAATCTAAACTTGTATGGCGGCCATCTTGGATTTGGGGGGGGGGACGCTCCGAGCTACGCCCTGCGCGGAGCTCCGCCTTCGGCCTCGCCTTTTACGCAGCTCGCCTCGGCCTACGGCCTCGCCTCGCGGCGTGGCGTCGTGGTTCTGCTCGGCCTGCGGCCTCGCCTCACCACTCCTTGTATGGCGGCCATCTTGGAAAATGGTGGAATCGAAAAACTGACCCGATATTCGGAATCTTCGTCCCCCAAACCCCCCAGATACCGATTTTCGTCCGGATCGGAGCAACTTCATTTCCGGCCGCCATCTTGGATCCGCCATCTTGAAAAAAAAATTTGACAGCCAGCTGCCCCCCACCCCCCTCTAAAACATTTGTTCGAGCACACTCCACTTATGTCAAACGGATCCGGAGATACAGCAATAATCATTTTGTATGGCGGCCATCTTGTTTTTGCGAAAATCGAAAAAATGACGTCACCGGTAGAATTCGACCAGGGTGTGGGTCGACCTTAGTTCGAGCGCCACCGCTCCATCTGCATTGGTTCGCCTGGGAAGGTGGGTCGCCACCTGATGAAAAGGTGGATCCGAGGATCTCGAGGTTTTCCCGTACCCTCCACGTCACCCTCTCAACAACCCCTATACAAAGTTTTCACCTCCCGCCGCTCCATCTGGGAGAACAATTCTGTCACCCAGTCAGTGAGTGGTATTGTAGCTTTATATAATATAATAATAATAATAGCTTTATATAGTATAAATAATAACTAGGTTTCGCGTGGAGCGCGA
Source organism: Aproaerema taeniolella (assembly GCA_949987775.1). Lineage (NCBI taxonomy): Eukaryota > Metazoa > Arthropoda > Insecta > Lepidoptera > Gelechiidae > Aproaerema > Aproaerema taeniolella. The sequence continues at coordinate 92,056 of CATLJT010000228.1, forward strand.
CCTGCTAAAGCAGGCCGCGAGGCGGTTGTGCTACCCTATTTGTAGGGTCAAAAAGGCGTTCATACTGTTTTTGGTTTGTCACGACCGCCATCTTGGATTTCGAAATGGATGTCAGTTTCGTAATCAGCATCCCCGAAAACCTATTAAACGACACCCATGACAGTTTTTTTTAAAACTGCATGTCCGCCATCTTGGATTTAAAAATAGATGTCATTTTTGCAATCAGCACCCCCGAAAACCTATTAAACGACACCCATGTCGGTATGCCCGAAAATTTCATATCCGCCATCTAGGATTTTTGGTGGGGAGAATCGAGACGCTCCGGGCTTCGCCCTTCGCGTTACGATTTCCCCAACTAAAATCCAAGATGGCGAATATGAAATTTTCGGATGGCGGTCGGCCAGTAAGATGCTTGGTGACGCTTCGGGCTTCGCCCTACGCGGAGCTCGGCCTTCGGCCTCGCCCTATACGCAGCTCGGCTCGGCCTTCAGCCTCGCCTCGCACGTTCGGCTCGGTCTACGACCTCTTCTCACCTTTAGAATCTGAACCTAAATGTCGGCCATCTTGGATTGGGGGGGGGGACGCTCCGGGCTTCGCCCTACGCGGAGCTCGGCCTTCGGCCTCGCCTCACCACTCCTTGTATGGCGGCCATCTTGGAAAATGGTGGAATCGAAAAACTTACCAGATATTCGGATTCAGCGACCCCAAAAACCCCTGGATACCGAATTTGGTCCGAATCGGAGGATATACCAAAATATCAATTTTGTATGGCGGCCATCTTGTTTTTTTGAAAATCGAAAAAAAATTGTGACCGTTAGACTTTGACCAGGGTGCCGGTCGACCTTTGTTTGAGTACCACCGGTCCAACTCCAACGGGTCGCCCGGGAAGGTGGGTCACGACCTGATGAGGAAGAGAATCCGAAGATGTCGAGGTTTTCCCATACTTGACGGAAAATTCTGACCACACCCCCCATACATCATTTTCACCTCCCGACCCTCCTTCTGGGAGAACAATTATGTCAATCAGTGAGTGAGTCAGTCAGTGGTAATGTAGCTTTATATAGTATAACTAGGTTTCTCGTGGTGCGCGACCTGCTTAAGCAGGCCGCGAGGCGGTTGTGCTACCCTATCTGTAGGGTCAAAAAGGCGTTCATACTTTTTTTGGTTTTTCACGACAACCATCTTGAATTTAAGTATCGATGTTATTTTAAGAATCAGTACCCTTGAAAACAAAAAAAATGACATCCATAACGGATTTTTACAAGAAATGCATGTCCGCCATCTTGGATTTCAAAATAAATGTCATTTTCGGAATCAGCATCCCCGAAAACTTATCAAACGACACCCATGACAGTTTTTCAAAAAATTGCATGTCCGCCATCTTGGATTTCAAAATGGATGTCATTTTTGGAATCACCACCCCCGAAAACCTTTTAAACGACACCCATGTCGGTATGCCCGAAAATTTCATATCCGCGGCGGATGGCGGATGGCGGTCGGTGGGTAAGATGCTTGGTGACGCTTCGGGCTTCGCCCTACGCGGAGCTCGACCTTCGGCCTCGCTCTATACGCAGCTCGGCTCGGCCTTCGGCCTCGCCTCGCGCGTTCGGCTCGGTCTACGACCTCGCCTCACCTTTAGAATCTAAACTTAAATGGTGGCCATCTTGGATTGGGGGGGGGGACGCTCCGGGCTTCGCCCTACGCGGAGCTCGGCCTTCGGCTTCGCCTTATACGCAGCTCGCCTCGGCCTGCGGCCTCGCCTCGCGGCGCGTCGTGGTTCGGCATCGCCTCACCACTCCTTGTATGGCGGCCATCTTGGAAAATGGCGAAATTGAGAAACTTACCAGATATTCGGATTCAGCGACCCCAAAAACCCCTGGATACCGAATTTGGTCCGAATCGGAGGATATACCGAAATATCACTTTTGTATGGCAGCCATCTTGTTTTTTTGAAAATCGAAAAAAAAAATTTAACCAGTAGACTTTGACCAGGGTGCCGGTTGACCTTTGTTTGAGCACCACCGGTCCAAGTCCAACGGTTCGCCCGGGAAGGTGGGTCGCGACCTGATGAGGAGGAGATTTCGAAAATGTCGAGGTTTTCTCATACTCGACGGAAAATTTTGACCACACTCTCCATACATCATTTTCACCTCCCGACCCTCCTACTGGGAGAACAATTATGTCAATCAGTCAGTCAGTCAGTCAGTGAGTGAGTGGTATTGTAGCTTTATATAGTATATAGTATAACTAGGTTTCGCGTGGTGCGCGACCTGCTAAAGCAGGCCGCGAGGCGTTTGTGCTACCCTATTTGTAAGGTCACAAAGGCGTTAATACTTTTTTTGGTTTGTCACGACCGCCATCTTGGATTTCAAAATAGATGTCAGTTTCGTAATCAGCATCCCCGAAAACCTGAAAAACGACACCCATGACGGATTTTTCCAAAAAATGCATGTCCGCCATCTTGGATTTGAAAATAAATGTCATTTTCGGGATCAGCAACCCCGAAAACCTATTAAATGACATCCATGACAGTTTTTCACAAAAAATGCATGTCCGCCATCTTGGATTTCAAAATAGATGTCATTTTTGGAATCACCACCCCTGAAAACCTATTAAACGACACCCATGCCGGTATGCCTCCGGGCTTCGCCCTTCGCGTCACGATTCCCCCAACTAAAATCCAAGATGGCGGATATGAAATTTTCGGATTGCGGTTGACCGGTAAGATGCTTGGTGACGCTTCGGGCTTCGCCCTACGCGGAGCTCGGCCTTCGGCCTCGTCCTATACGCAGCTTGGCTCGGCCTTCGGCCTCAACTCGCGCGTTCGGCTCGGTCTACGACCTCGCCTCACCTTTAGAATCTAAACTTAAATGGCTGCCATCTTGGATTGGGGGGGTACGCTCCGGGCTTCGCCCTACGCGGAGCTCGGCCTTCGGCCTCGCCTTATACGCAGCTCGCCTCCGCCTGCGGCCTTGCCTCGCGGCGCGTCGTGGTTCGGCTCGGCCTTCGGCCTTGCCTCACCACTCCTTGTATGGCGGCCATCTTGGAAAATGGTGGAATCGAAAAATTTACCAGGCATTCGGATTCAGCGACCCCAAAAACCTCCGGATACCGAGTTTGGTCCGAATCGGACGATATACCGAAATATCACTTTTGTATGGCGGCCATCTTGTTTTTTTGAAAATCGAAAAATTTTTGTCACCTGTAGACTTTGACCAGGGTGCTGGTCGACCTTTGTTCGAGCACCACCGATCCAACACAAACGGTTCGCCCGGGAAGGTGGGTCACGAGCTGATGAGGAAGAGAATCCGAAGATGTCGAAGTTTTCCCCTACTTGACGGAAAATTTTGATCACACTCCCCATACATCATTTATCACCTCCCGACACTCCTTCTGGGAGAACAATTATGTCAATCAGTCAGTCAGTCAATCAGTCAGTGAGTGGTAATGTAGCTTTATATAGTATAATAACTAGGTTATACTATATAAAGCTACATTGCTAAAGCAGGCCGCGAGGCGATTGTGTACTCTATTTGTAGGGTCAAAAAGGCGTTCATCCTTTTTTTGGTTGGTCACGACCGCCATCTTGGATTTCAAAGTGGATGTCAGTTTCGTAATCAGCATCCCGGAAAACCTATTAAACGACACCCATGACGGATTTTTCCAAAAAATGCATGACCGCCATCTTGGATTTGAAAATTAATGTCATTTTCGGGATCAGCATAACCGAAAACCTATCAAACGACACCCATGACAGATTTTCACTAAAAATACATGTCCGTCATCTTGGATTTCAAAATGGATGTCATTTTTGGAATCACCAACCCCGAAAACCTATTAAACGACACCCATGACGGTATGATGGCGGTCGGCTGGTAATATGCTTGGTGACGCTTCGGGCTTCGCCCTACGCGGAGCTCGGCCTTCAGCCTCGCCCTATACGCAGCTCGCCTCGGCCTACGGCCTCGGCTCGCGCGTTCGGCTCGGTTTGCGACCTCGCCTCACCTTCAAAATCTAAACTTGTATGGCGGCCATCTTGGCTTTGGGAGGGGAAGCTCCGGGCTACGCCCTGCGCGGAGCTCGGCCTTCGGCCTCGCCTTTTACGCAGCTCGCCTCGGCCTACGGCCTCGCCTCGCGGCGTGGCGTCGTGGTTCGGCTCGGCCTGCGGCCTCGCCTCACCACTCCTTGTATGGCGGCCATCTTGGAAAATAGTGGAATCGAAAAACTGACCCGATATTCGGAATCTTCGTCCCCCAAATCCCCCAGATACCGATTTTCGTCCGGATCGGAGCAACTTCATTTCCGGCCGCCATCTTGGATCCGCCATCTTGAAAAAAAAATTTGACAGCCACCTGCCTCTCACATCTCTGTAAAACATTTGTTCGAGCACACCCCACTTATGTCAAACGGTTCCGGAGATACAGCAATAATCATTTTGTATGGCGGCCATCTTGTTTTTGCGAAAATCGAAAAAATGACGTCACCGATAGAATTCGACCAGGGTGTGGGTCGACCTTTGCTCGAGCGTCACCGCTCCATCTGTAATGGTTCGCCCGGGAAGGTGGGTCGCCACCCGATGAGAAGGTGGATCCGAGGATCTCGAGGTTTTCCCGTACCCTCCGCACCACCCTCTCCACACCCGCTATACAAAGTTTTCACCTCCCGCCGCTCCATCTGGGAAAACAATTCTGTCACCCAGTCAGTGAGTGAGTGGTATTGTAGCTTTATATAATATAACTAGGTTTCGCGTGGTGCGCGACCTGCTAAAGCAGGTCGCGAGGCGGTTGTGCCTTTTTTTATAAATTTTAAATAAGTAATTAATTTTTTTTTGTTTTTCACTGCCGCCATCTTGGATTTAAAAATGGATGTTATTTTCTTAAACAGCACCCCTTAATACCCAAAAAACGACAGCCATGACGATATTTAGCAAAAAATTTATGTCCGCCATCTTGGATTTCAAAACGTATGTCATTTTCGGAATCAGCACCCCCGATAACCTATTAAAAGACACCCATGACGGTATTTTCCAAAAAATCCATGTCCGACATCTTGGATTTCAAAATGGATGTCATTTTCGAAATCAGCACCCCTGAAAACCTATTAAACGACACCCATGTCGGTATGATGGCGGTCGGCTGGTAATATGCTTGATGACGCTTCGGGCTTCGCCCTACGCGGAGCTCAGCCTTCGGCCTCGCCCTATACGCAGCTCGCCTCGGCCTACGGCCTCGGCTCGCGCGTTCGGCTCGGTCTGCGACCTCGCCTCACCTTAAAAATCTAAACTTGTATGGCGGCCATCTTTGATTGGGGGGGGGGGACGCTCCGGGCTTCGCCCTACGCGGAGTTCAGCCTTCGGCCTCACCCTGTACGCGGCTCGCCTCGGCCTTCGGCCTCGCCTCGCGCGTTCGGCTCGGTCTTCGACCTCGCCCTACCTTTAGAATCTAAACTTGTATGGCGGCCATCTTTGATTGGAGGGGGGGCCGCTCCGGGCTTCGCCCTACGCGGAGTTCGGCCTTCAGCCTCACCCTATATGCGGCTCGCCTCGCGCGTTCGGCTCGGTCTTCGACCTCGCCTCACCTTTAGAATCTAAACTTGTATGGCGGCCATCTTGGATTTGGGGGGGGGATGCTCCGGGCTACGCCCTGCGCGGAGCTCGGCCTTCGGCTTCGCCTTTTACGCAGCTCGCCTCGGCCTACGGCCTCGCCTCGCGGAGTGGCGTCGTGGTTCGGCTCGGCCTGCGGCCTCGCCTCACCACTCCTTGTATGGCGGCCATCTTGGAAAATAATGAAATCCAAAAACTGACCCAATATTCGGAATCTTCGTCCCCCAAACCCCCCAGATACCGATTTTCGTCCGGATCGGAGCAACTTCATTTCCAGCCGCCATCTTGGATCCGCCATCTTGAAAAAAAAATTTAACAGCCAGCTGCCCCCTACCCCCCTGTAAAACATTTGTTCGAGCACACTCCACTTATGTCAAACGGATCCGGAGATACAGCAATAAACATTTTGTATGGCGGCCATCTTGTTTTTGCGAAAATCGAAAAAATGACGTCACCGGTAGAATTCGACTAGGGTGTGGGTTGACCTTAGTTCGAGAGCCACCGCTCCATCTGCAACGGTTCGCCCGGGAAGGTGGGTCGCCACCTAATGAGAAGGTGGATCCGAGGATCTCAAGGTTTTCCCGTACCCTCCTTGTCACCCACTCTACACCTCCCATACAAAGTTTTCACCTCCCGCCGCTCCATCTGGGAGAACAATTCTGTCACCCAGTGAGTCAGTCAGTGAGTGGTATTGTAGCTTTATATAATATAATAACTAGTTTTCGCGTGTTGCGCGACCTGCTAAAGCAGGCCGCGAGGCGGTTGTGCCTTTTTTTTATAAATTTTAAAAAAGTTTTAAATTTTTTTTTGTTTTTCATGGCCGCCATCTTGGATTTAAAAATGGATGTTATTTTCTTAAACAGCACCCCTGAATACCCAAAAAACGACACCCATGACGATATTTAGCAAAAAATTTATGTCCGCCATCTTGGATTTCAAAACGTATGTCATTTTCGGAATCAGCACCCCCGAAAACCTATTAAAGGACACCCATGACGGTATTTTCCAAAAAATCCATGTCCGCCATCTTGGATTTCAAAATGGATGTCATTTTCGAAATCAGCACCCCTGAAAACCTATTAAACGACACCCATGTCGGTATGATGGCGGTCGGCTGGTAATATGCTTGGTGACGCTTCGGGCTTCGCCCTACGCGGAGCTCGGCCTTCGGCCTCGCCCTATACGCAGCTCGCCTCGGCCTACGGCCTCGGCTCGCGCGTTCGGCTCGGTCTGCGACCTCGCCTCACCTTAGAAATCTAAACTTGTATGGCGGCCATCTTTAATTGGGGGGGGAACGCTCCGGGCTTCGCCCTACGCGGAGTTCGGCCTTCGGCCTCACCCTGTAAGCGGCTCGCCTCGGCCTTCGGTTGTATGGCGGCCATCTTTGATTGGGGGGGGCCGCTCCGGGCTTCGCCCTACGCGGAGTTCGGCCTTCGGCCTCACCCTATACGCGGCTCGCCTCGGCCTTCGGCCTCGCCTCGCGCGTTCGGCTCGGTCTTCGACCTCGCCTCACTTTTAGAATCTAAACTTGTATGGCGGCCATCTTTGATTGGGGGGGGGACGCACCGGGCTTCGCCCTACGCGGAGTTTGGCCTTAGGCCTCACCCTATACGCGGCTCGCCTCGGCCTTCGGCCTCGTCTCGCGCGTTCGGCTCGGTCTTCGACCTCGCCTCACCTTTGGAATCTAAACTTGTATGGCGGCCATCTTGGATTTGGGGGGGGGACGCTCCGGGCTACGCCCTGCGCGGAGCTCGGCCTTCGGCCTCACCTTTTACGCAGCTCGCCTCGGCCTACGGCCTCGCCTCGCAGCGTGGCGTCGTGGTTCGGCTCGGCCTGCGGCCTCGCCTCACCACTCCTTGTATGGCGGCCATCTTGGAAAATGGTGGAATCGAAAAACTTACCCAATATTCGGAATCTTCGTCCCCCAAACCCCCCAGATACCGATTTTCGTCCGGATCGGAGCAACTTCATTTTCGGCCGCCATCTTGGATCCGCCATCTTGAAAAATAATTTTGACAGCCACCTGCCCCTCACCCTCCTGTAAAACATTTGTTCGAGCACACCCCACTTATGTCAAACGGTTTCGGAGATACAGCAATAATCATTTTGTATGGCGGCCATCTTGTTTTTGCGAAAATCGAAAAAATGACGTCACCGGTAGAATTCGACCAGGGTGTGGGTCGACCTTAGTTCGAGCGCCACCGCTCCATCTGCAACGGTTCGCCCGGGAAGGTGGGTCGCCACCCGATGAGAAGGTGGATCCGAGGATCTCGAGGTTTTCCCGTACCCTCCGCGTCACCCACTCCACACCTCCCATACAAAGTTTTCACCTCCCGCCGCTCCATCTGGGAGAACAATTCTGTCACCCAGTCAGTCAGTCAGTGGTATTGTAGCTTTATATAATATAATAACTAGTTTTCGCGTGTTGCGCGACCTGCTAAAGCAGGCCGCGAGGCGGTTGTGCTACCCTTTTTGTAGGTTCAAAAAGGCGTTCATTCTTTTTTTGTATTCTCACGGCCACCATCTTGGATTTAAAAATCGATGTTATTTTAAGAATCAGCACCCCCGAAAACCTATTAAACTACACCCATGACGGAATTTTCCAAAAAATCCATGTCCGCCATCTTGGATTTCAAAATGGATGTCATTTTCGAAATCAGCACCCCTGAAAACCTATTAAACGACACCCATGTCGGTATGATGGCGGTCGGCTGATAATATGCTTGGTGACGCTTCGACCTCGCCTCACCTTTAGAATCTAAACTTGTATGGCGGCCATCTTGGATTTGGGGGGTGGACGCTCCGGGCTACGCCCTGCGCGGAGCTCGGCCTTCGGCCTCGCCTTTTACGCAGCTCGCCTCGGCCTACGGCCTCGCCTCGCGGAGTGGCGTCGTGGTTCGGCTCGGCCAGCGGCCTCGCCTCACCACTCCTTGTATTTAATAAATTTTAAAAAAGTTTTTCATTTTTTTTTGTTTTTCACGGCCGCCATCTTAGATTTAAAAATGGATGTTATTTTCTTAATCAGCACCCCTGAATACCCAAAAAACGACACCCATGACGATATTTTGCAAAAAATTTAAGTCCGCCATCTTGGATTTCAAAACGTATGTCATTTTCGGAATCAGCACCCCCGAATACCTATTAAACGACACCCATGAAGGTATTTTCAAAAAATCCATGTCCGCCATCTTGGATTTCAAAATGGATGTCATTTTCGAAATCAGCACCCATAAGAACCTATTAAACGACACCCATGTCGGTATGATGGCGGTCGGCTGGTAATATGCTTGGTGACGATTCGGGCTTCGCCCTAAGCGGAGCTCGGCCTTCGGCCTCGCCCTATACTCAGCTCGCCTCGGCCTACGGCCTCGGCTCGCGCGTTCGGCTCGGTCTGCGACCTCGCCTCACCTTAAAAATCTAAACTTGTATGGCGGCCATCTTTGATTGGGGGGGGGGGACGCTCCGGGCTTCGCCTTACGCGGAGTTCGGCCTTCGGCCTCACCCTATACGCGGCTCCCCTCAGCTTTCGGCCTCGTCTCGCGCGTTCGGCTCGGTCTTTGACCTCGCCTCACCTTTAGAATCTAAACTTGTATGGCGGCCATCTTGGATTTGGTGGGGGACGCTCCGGGCTACGCCCTGCGCGGAGCTCGGCCTTTGGCCTCGCCTTTTACGCAGCTCGCCTCGGCCTACGGCCTCGCCTCGCGGCGTGGCGTCGTGGTTCGCCTCGGCCTGCGGCCTCGCCTCACCAATCCTTGTATGGCGGCCATCTTGGAAAATGGTGGAATCGAAAAATTGACCCGATATTCGGAATCTTCGTCCCCCAAACCCCCCAGATACCGATTTTCGTCCGGATCGGAGCAACTTTATTTCCGGCCGCCATCTTGGATCCGCCATCTTGAAAAAAAAAAATTAACAGCCACCTGCTCCTCACCCCCCTGTAAAACATTTGTTCGAGCACACCCCACTTATGTCAAACGGTTCCGGAGATACAGCAATAATCATTTTGTATGGCGGCCATCTTGTTTTTGCGAAAATCGAAAAAATGACGTCACCTGTAGAATTTGACCAGGGTGTGGAACGACCTTTGTTCGAGCGCCACCGCTCCATCTGCAACGGTTCGCCCGGGAAGGTGGGTCGCCACCCAATGAGAAGGTGGATCCGAGGATCTCGAGGTTTTCCCGTACCCTCCGCTTCACCCTCTCCACGCCCCCCATACAAAGTTTTCACCTCCCGCCGCTCCATCTGGGAGAACAATTCTGTCACCCAGTGAGTGAGTGAGTGGTATTGTAGCTTTATATAATATAACTAGGATTCGCGTGGTGCGCGACCTGCTAAAGCAGGTCGCGAGGCGGTTGTGCCTTTTTTTATAAATTTAAAAAAGTTTTTAATTTTTTTTTGTTTTTCACGGCCGCCATCTTGGATTTCAAAATGGATGTTATTTTCTTAATCAGCACCCCCGAATACCCAAAAAATGACACCCATGACGATATTTTGCAAAAAATTTATGTCCGCCATCTTGGATTTCAAAACGTATGTCATTTTCGGAATCAGCATCCCCGAAAACCTATTAAACGACACCCATGACGGTATTTTCCAAAAAATCCATGTCCGCCATCTTGGATTTCAAAATGGATGTCATTTTCGAAATCAGCACCCCTGAAAACCTATTAAACGACACCCATGTCGGTATGATGGCGGTCGGCTGGTAATATGCTTGGTGACGCTTCGGGCTTCGCCCTACGCGGAGCTTGGCCTTCGGCCTCGCCCTATACGCAGCTCGCCTCGGCCTACGGCCTTGGCTCGCGCGTTCGGCTCGGTCTTCGAGGCGATCACCTTAAAAATCTAAACTTGTATGGCGGCCATCTTTGATTGGAGGGGGGACGCTCCGGGCTTCGCCCTACGCGGAGTTCGGCTTTCGGCCTCACCCTATACGCGGCTCGCCTCGGCCTTCGGCCTCGCCTTGCGTGTTCGGCTCGGTCTTCGACCTCGCCTAACCTTAAGAATCTAAACTTGTATGGCGGCCATCTTTGATTGGGGGGGGGACGCTCCGGGCTTCGCCCTACGCGGAGTTCGGCCTTCGGCCTCACCCTATACGCGGCTCGCCTCGGCCTTCGGCCTCGCCTCGCGCGTTCGGCTCGGTCTTCGACCTCGCCTCACCTTTAGAATCTAAACTTGTATGGCGGCCATCTTGGATTTGGGGGGGGGGACGCTCCGAGCTACGCCCTGCGCGGAGCTCCGCCTTCGGCCTCGCCTTTTACGCAGCTCGCCTCGGCCTACGGCCTCGCCTCGCGGCGTGGCGTCGTGGTTCTGCTCGGCCTGCGGCCTCGCCTCACCACTCCTTGTATGGCGGCCATCTTGGAAAATGGTGGAATCGAAAAACTGACCCGATATTCGGAATCTTCGTCCCCCAAACCCCCCAGATACCGATTTTCGTCCGGATCGGAGCAACTTCATTTCCGGCCGCCATCTTGGATCCGCCATCTTGAAAAAAAAATTTGACAGCCAGCTGCCCCCCACCCCCCTCTAAAACATTTGTTCGAGCACACTCCACTTATGTCAAACGGATCCGGAGATACAGCAATAATCATTTTGTATGGCGGCCATCTTGTTTTTGCGAAAATCGAAAAAATGACGTCACCGGTAGAATTCGACCAGGGTGTGGGTCGACCTTAGTTCGAGCGCCACCGCTCCATCTGCATTGGTTCGCCTGGGAAGGTGGGTCGCCACCTGATGAAAAGGTGGATCCGAGGATCTCGAGGTTTTCCCGTACCCTCCACGTCACCCTCTCAACAACCCCTATACAAAGTTTTCACCTCCCGCCGCTCCATCTGGGAGAACAATTCTGTCACCCAGTCAGTGAGTGGTATTGTAGCTTTATATAATATAATAACTAGTTTTCGCGTGGTGCGCGACCTGCTAAAGCAGGCCGCGAGGCGGTTGTGTTTCCCTATTTGTAGGGTCAAAAAGGCGTTTATTCTTTTTTTGATTTTACACGGCCACCATCTTGGATTTAAAAATCGATGTTATTTTAAGAATCAGTACCCCCGAAAACCTAAAAAAACGACACCCATGACGGATTTTTCCAAAAAATGCATGTCCGCCACCTTGGATTTGAAAATAAATGTCATTTTCGGAATCAGCATCGCCGAAAACTTACCTAACGACACCCATGACAGTTTTTCAAAAAATTTCAAAATGGATGTCATTTTTGGAATCACCACCCCCGAAAACCTATTTAACGACACCCATGTCGGTATGCCCGAAAATTTCATATCCGCCATCTTGGATTTTTGGTGGGGAGATTCCCCCAACTAAAATCCAAGATGGCGGATATGAAATTTTCGGATGGCGGTCGGCCGGTAAGATTCTTGGTGACGCTTCGGGCTTCGCCCTACGCGGAGCTCGGCCTTCGGCCTCGCCCTATACGCAGCTCGGCTCGGCCTTCAGCCTCGCCTCACCTTTAGAATCTAAACTGAAATGGCGGCCATCTTGGATTGGGGGGGGGGACGCTCTGGGTTTCACCCTACGCGGAGCTCGGCCTTCAGCCTCGCCCTATACGCAGCTCGCCTCGGCCTGCGGCCTCGCCTCGCGGCACGTCGTGGTTCGGCTCGGCCTTCGGCCTCGCCTCACCACTCCTTGTATGGCGGCCATCTTGGAAAATGGCGAAATCGAAAATCTTTTCAGATATTCGGATTCAGCGACCCCTAATACCCCCGGATACCGAAATCGGTCCGAATCAGAGGAGATAAAAAAATCTCGTTTTTGTATGGCGGCCATTTTGTTTTTTTGAAAATCGAAAAATTTTTGTCACCGGTAGTCTTTGACCAGGGTGTGGGTCGACCTTTGTTCGAGCACCACCAGTCCAAGTCCAACGGTTCGCCCGGGAAGGTGGGTCGAGACCTGATGAGGAGGAGAATCTGAAGATGTCGAGGTTTTCCCATACTTGACGGAAAATTTTGACCACACCTCTAATACATCATTTTCACCTACCGACCCTCCTTCTGGGAGAACAATTATGTCAATCAGTCAGTCAGTGAGTGAGTGAGTGGTATTGTAGCTTTATATAGTATAATATAAATAACTAGGTTTCGCGTGGTGCGCGACCTGCTAAAGCAGGCCGCGAGGCGGTTGTGCTACCCTATTTGTAGGGTCAAAAAGGCGTTCATACTTTTTTTGGTTTGTCACGACCGCCATCTTGGATTTCAAAATGTATGTCAGTTTCGTAATCAGCATCCCTGAAAACCTATAAAACGACACCCATGACATAATTTTTTTAAACTACATGTCCGCCATCTTGGATTTCAAAATAGATGTCATTTTCGGAATCAGCACCCCCGAAAACCTATTAAACGACACACTCGGTCTTCGACCTCGCCTCACCTTAAAAATCTAAACTTGTATTGCGGCCATCTTTGATTGGGGGGGGGGACGCTCCGGGCTTCGCCCTACGCGGAGTTCGGCCTTCGGCCTCACCCTATACGCGGCTCGCCTTGGCCTTCGGCCTCGCCTCGCGCGTTCGGCTCGGTCTTCGACCTCGCCTTACCTTTAGAATCTAAACTTACCGCCATCTAGAATTGGGGGGGGAGACGCTCCGGGCTTCGCCTCACGCAGAGTTCGGCCTTCGGCCTCACACTATGCGCGGCTCAGCTCGGCCTTCGGCCTCGCCTCGCGCGTTCGGCTCGTTCTTCGACCTCGCCTCACCTTTAGAATCTAAACTTGTATGGCGGCCATCTTTGATTGGGGGGGGGACGCTCCAGGCTTCGCCCTACGCGGAGTTCGGCCTTCGGCCTTACCCTATACGCGGTTCGCCTCGGCCTTCGACCTCGTCTCGCGCGTTCGGCTCGGTCTTCGACCTCGCCTCACCTTTAGAATCTAAACTTGTATGGCGGCCATCTTGGATTTTGAGGGGGGACGCTCCGGGCTACGCCCTGCGTGGAGCTCGGCCTTCGGCCTCGCCTTTTACGCAGCTCGCCTCGGCCTACGGCCTCGCCTCGCAGCGTGGCGTCGTGGTTCGGCTCGGCCTGCGACCTCGCCTCACCACTCCTTGTATGGCGGCCATCTTGGAAAATGGTGGAATCGAAAAACTTACCCGATATTCTGAATCTTCGTCCCCCAAACTCCCCAGATACCGATTTTCGTCCGGATCGGAGCAACTTCATTTCCGGCCGCCATCTTGGATCCGCCATCTTGAAAAAAAAATTTAACAGCCACCTGCCCCTCACCCCCCTGTAAAATATTTGTTCGAGCTTACCCCACTTATGTCAAACGGTTCCGGAGATACAGCAATAATCATTTTGTATGGTGGCCATCTTGTTTTTGCGAAAATCGAAAAAATGACGTCACCGGTAGAATTCGACCAGGGTGTGGGTCGACCTTTGTTCGTGTGCCACCGCTCCATCTGCAACGGTTCTCCCGGGAAGAAGGGTCGCCACCCGATGAGAAGGTGGATCCGAGGATCTCGAGGTTTTCCCGTACCCTCCGCACCACCCTCTCCACACTTCCCATACAAAGATTTCAGCTCCCGCCACTCCATCTGGGAGAACAATTCTGTCACCCAGTCAGTCAGTCAGTGAGTGAGTGGTATTGTAGCTTCATATAATATAACTAGGTTTCGCGTGGTGCGCGACCTGCTAAAGCAGGTCGCGAGGCGGTTGTGCCTTTTTTTGTAAATTTTAAAAAAGTTTTTAATTTTTTTTGTTTTTCACGGCCGCCATCTTGGATTTAAAAATGGATGTTATTTTCTTAAACAGCACCCCTGAATTCCCAAAAAACGACACCCATGACGATATTTAGCAAAAAATTTATGTCCGCCATCTTGGATTTCAAAACGTATGTCATTTTCGGAATCAGCACCCCCGAAAACCTATTAAAGGACACCCATGACAGTATTTTCCAAAAAATCCATGTCCGCCATCTTGGATTTCAAAATGGATGTCATTTTCGAAATCATCACCCCTGAAAACCTATTAAACGACACCCATGTCGGTATGATGGCGGTCGGCTGGTAATATGCTTGGTGACGCTTCGGGCTTCGCCCTACGCGGAGCTCGGCCTTCGGCCTCGCCCTATACGCAGCTCGCCTCGGCCTACGGCCTCGCCTCACCTTTAGAATCTAAACTTGTATGGCGGCCATCGTTGATTGGGGGGGGGACGCTCCGGGCTTCGCCCTACGCGGAGTTCGGCCTTCGGCCTCACCCTATACGCGGCTCGCCTCGGCCTTCGGCCTCGCCTCACCTTTAGAATCTAAACTTGTATGGCGGCCATCTTTGATTGGGGGGGGGACGCTCCGGGCTTCGCCCTACGCGGAGTTCGGCCGTCGGCCTCACCCTATACGCGGCTCGCCTCGGCCTTAAGCCTCGCCTCGCGCGTTCGGCTCGGTCTTCGACCTCGCCTCACCTTTAGAATCTAAACTTGTATGGCGGCCATCTTGGATTTGGGGGGGGGGACGCTCCGGGCTACGCCCTGCGCGGAGCTCGGCCTTCGGCCTCGCCTTTTACGCAGCTCGCCTCGGCCTACGGCCTCGCCTCGCGGCGTGGCGTCGTGGTTCGTCTCGGCCTGCGGCCTCGCCTCACCACTCCTTGTATGGCGGCCATCTTGGAAAATGGTGGAATCGAAAAACTGACCCGATATTCGGAATCTTCGTCCCCCAAACCCCCCAGATACCGATTTTCGTCCGGATCGGAGCAACTTCATTTCCGGCCGCCATCTTGGATCCGCCATCTTGAAAAAAAAATTTGACAGCCAGCTGCCCCATACCCCCCTGTAAAACATTTGTTCGAGCAAACTCCACTTATGTCAAACGGATCCGGAGATACAGCAATAAACATTTTGTATGGCGGCCATCTTGTTTTTGCGCAAATCGAAAAAATGACGTCACCGGTAGAATTTGACCAGGGTGTGGGTCGACCTTAGTTCAAGAGCCACCGCTCCATCTGCAACGGTTCGCCCGGGAAGGTGGGTCGCCACCTGATGAGAAGGTGGATCCGAGGATCTCGAGGTTTTCCCGTACCCTCCGCGTCACCCACTCCACACCTCCCATACAAAGTTTTCACCTCCCGCCGCTCCATCTGGGAGAACAATTCTGTCACCCAGTGAGTCAGTCAGTGAGTGGTATTGTAGCTTTATATAATATAACTAGGTTTCGCGTGGTGCGCGAGGCGGTTGTGCCTTTTTTAATAAATTTTAAAAAAGTTTTTAATTTTTTTTTGTTTTTCACGGCCGTTATCTTGGATTTTAAAATGGATGTTATTTTCTTAAACAGCACCCCTGAATACCCAAAACACGACACCCATGACGATATTTATCAAAAATTTTATGTCCGCCATCTTGGATTTCAAAACGTATGTCATTTTCGGTATGAGCACCCCCGAAAACCTATGAAAGGACACCCATGACGGTATTTTCCAAAAAATCCATGTCCGCCATCTTGGATTTCAAAATGGATGTCATTTTCGAAATCAGCACCCCTGAAAACCTATTAAACGACACCCATGTCGGTATGATGGCGGTCGGCTGGTAATATGCTTGGTGACGCTTCGGGCTTCGCCCTACGCGGAGCTCGGCCTTCGGCCTCGCCCTATACGCAGCTCGCCTCAGCCTACGGCCTCGGCTCGCGCGTTCGGCTCGGTCTGCGACCTCGCCTCACCTTAAAAATCTAAACTTGTATTGCGGCCATCTTTGATTGGGGGGGACGCTCCGGGCTTCGCCCTACGCGGAATTCGGCCTTCGGCCTCACCCTATACGCGGCTCGCCTCGGCCTTCGGCCTCGCCTCGCGCGTTCGGCTCGGTCTTCGACCTCGCCTTACCTTTAGAATCTAAACTTACCGCCATCTAGAATTGGGGGGGGAGACGCTCCGGGCTTCGCCCTACGCGGAGTTCGGCCTTCGGCCTCACACTATGCGCGGCTCAGCTCGGCCTTCGGCCTCGCCTCGCGCGTTTGGCTCGGTCTTCGACCTCGCCTCACCTATAGAATCTAAACTTGTATGGCGGCCATCTTGGATTTGGGACGGGGACGCTCCGGGCTACGCCCTACGCGGAGCTCGGCCTTCGGCCTCACCTTTTACGTAGCTCGCCTCGGCCTACGGCCTCGCCTCGCAACGTGGCGTCGTGGTTCGGCTCGGCCTGCGGCCTCGCCTCGCCACTCCTTGTATGGCGGCCATCTTGGAACATGGTGGAATCTAAAAACTGATCCGATATTCGGAATCTTCGACCCCTAAACCGCCCAAATACCGATTTTCGTCCGGATCGGAGCAACTTCATTTTCGGCCGCCATCTTGGATCCGCCATCTTGAAAAAAAATTTTGACAGCCACCTGCCCCTTACCCCTCTGTAAAACATTTGTTCGAGCACATCCTACTTAAGTCAAACGGTTTCGGAGATACAGCAATAATCATTTTGTATGGCGGCCATCTTGTTTTTGCTAAAATCGAAAAAATGACGTCACCGGTAGAATTCGACCAGGGTGTGGGTCGACCTTAGTTCGAGCGCCACCGCTCCATCTGCAACTGTTCGCCCGGGAAGGTGGGTCACCACCCGATGAGAAGGTGGATCCGAGGATCTCGAGGTTTTCCCGTACCCTCCGCACCACCCTCTTTACACCCCATATACAAAGATTTTACCTCCCGCCGCTCCATCTAGGAGAAAAATTCTGTCACCCAGTCAGTGAGTGAGTGAGTGGTATTGCAGCTTTATATAATATATAAATAACTAGGTTTCGCGTGGTGCGCGACCTGCTAAAGCAGGCCGCGAGGCGGTTGTGCTACCCTATTTGTAGCACCTATTAAACGTATTAACCTATTAAACGACACACATGTCTGTATGCCGGTATGGCGGTCGGCTGGTAATATGCTTGGTGACACTTCGGGCTTCGCCCTACGCGGAACTCGGCCTTCGGCCTCACCCGATACGAAGCTCGCCTCAGCCTACGGCCTCGGCTCGCGCGTTCGGCTCGAACTGCGACCTCGACTCACCTTAAAAATCTAAACTTGTATGGCGGCCATCTTTATTTGGGGGGGGGGACGCTCCGGGCTTCGCCCTACGCGGAGTTCGGCCTTCGGCCTCACCCTGTACGCGGCTCGCCTCGGCTTTCGGCCTCGCCTCGCGCGTTCGGCTCGGTCTTCGACCTCGCCTCACCTTTAGAATCTAAACTTGTATGGCGGCCATCTTTGATTGGGGGGGGGGACGCTCCGGGCTTCGCCCTACGCGGAGTTCGGCCTTCGGCCTTACCCTATACGCGGTTCGCCTCGGCCTTCGACCTCGTCTCGCGCGTTCGGCTCGGTCTTCGACCTCGCCTCACCTTTAGAATCTAAACTTGTATGGCGGCCATCTTGGATTTGGGGGGGGGACGCTCCGGGCTACGCCCTGCGTGGAGCTCGGCCTTCGGCCTCGCCTTTTACGCAGCTCGCCTCGGCCTACGGCCTCGCCTCGCAGCGTGGCGTCGTGGTTCGGCTCGGCCTGCGACCTCGCCTCACCACTCCTTGTATGGCGGCCATCTTGGAAAATGGTGGAATCGAAAAACTTACCCGATATTCGGAATCTTCGTCCCCCAAACCCCCCAGATACCGATTTTCGTCCAGATCGGAGCAACTTCATTTCCGGCCGCCATCTTGGATCCGCCATCTTGAAAAAAAAATTTAACAACCACCTGCCCCTCACCCCCTTGTAAAACATTTGTTCGAGCACACCCCACTTATGTCAAACGGTTCCGGAGATACAGCAATAATCATTTTGTATGGCGGCCATCTTGTTTTTGCGAAAATCGAAAAAATGACGTCACCGGTAGAATTCGACCAGGGTGTGGGTCGACCTTAGTTCGAGCGCCACCGCTCCATCTGCAACGATTCGCCCGGGAAGAAGGGTTGCCACCCGATGAGAAGGTGGATCCGAGGATCTCGAGGTTTTCCCGTACCCTCCACACCACCCTCTCCACACCCCCCATACAAAGATTTCAGCTCCCGCCGCTCCATCTGGGAGAACAATTCTGTCACCCAGTCAGTCAGTGTTATTGTAGCTTTATATAATATAATATAATAATATAACTAGGTTTCGCGTGGTGCGCGACCTGCTAAAGCAGGTCGCGAGGCGGGTGTGCCTTTTTTTATAAGTTTTAAATCCATGTCCGCCATCTTAGATTTCAAAATGGATGTCATTTTCGAAATCAGCACCCCTGAAAACCTATTAAACGACACTTATGTCGGTATGATGGCGGTCGGCTGGTAATATGCTTGATGACGCTTCGGGCTTCGCCCTACGCGGAGCTCGGCCTTCGGCCTCGCCCTATACGCAGCTCGCCTCGGCCTACGGCCTCGGCTCGCGCGTTCGGCTCGGTCTGCGACCTCGCCTCACCTTAAAAATATAAACTTGTATGGCGGCCATCTTTGATTGGGGGGGGGGACGCTCCGGGCTTCGCCCTACGCGGAGTTCGGCCTTCGGCCTCACACTGTATGCGGCTCGCCTCGGCCTTCGGCCTCGCCTCGCGCGTTCGGCTCGGTCTTCGACCTCGCCCTACCTTCAGAATCTAAACTTGTATGGCGGCCATCTTTGATTGGAGGGGGGGCCGCTCCGGGCTTCGCCCTACGCGGAGTTTGGCCTTCGTCCTCGGTCTGCGACCTCGCCTCACCTTAAAAATCTAAACTTGTATGGCGGCCATCTTTATTTGGGGGGGGGGACGCTCCGGGCTTCGCCCTACGCGGAGTTCGGCCTTCGGCCTCACCCTGTACGCGGCTCGCCTCGGCTTTCGGCCTCGCCTCGCGCGTTCGGCTCGGTCTTCGACCTCGCCTCACCTTTAGAATCTAAACTTGTATGGCGGCCATCTTTGATTGGGGGGGGGGACGCTCCGGGCTTCGCCCTACGCGGAGTTCGGCCTTCGGCCTTACCCTATACGCGGTTCGCCTCGGCCTTCGACCTCGTCTCGCGCGTTCGGCTCGGTCTTCGACCTCGCCTCACCTTTAGAATCTAAACTTGTATGGCGGCCATCTTGGATTTGGGGGGGGGACGCTCCGGGCTACGCCCTGCGTGGAGCTCGGCCTTCGGCCTCGCCTTTTACGCAGCTCGCCTCGGCCTACGGCCTCGCCTCGCAGCGTGGCGTCGTGGTTCGGCTCGGCCTGCGACCTCGCCTCACCACTCCTTGTATGGCGGCCATCTTGGAAAATGGTGGAATCGAAAAACTTACCCGATATTCGGAATCTTCGTCCCCCAAACCCCCCAGATACCGATTTTCGTCCAGATCGGAGCAACTTCATTTCCGGCCGCCATCTTGGATCCGCCATCTTGAAAAAAAAATTTAACAACCACCTGCCCCTCACCCCCTTGTAAAACATTTGTTCGAGCACACCCCACTTATGTCAAACGGTTCCGGAGATACAGCAATAATCATTTTGTATGGCGGCCATCTTGTTTTTGCGAAAATCGAAAAAATGACGTCACCGGTAGAATTCGACCAGGGTGTGGGTCGACCTTAGTTCGAGCGCCACCGCTCCATCTGCAACGATTCGCCCGGGAAGAAGGGTTGCCACCCGATGAGAAGGTGGATCCGAGGATCTCGAGGTTTTCCCGTACCCTCCACACCACCCTCTCCACACCCCCCATACAAAGATTTCAGCTCCCGCCGCTCCATCTGGGAGAACAATTCTGTCACCCAGTCAGTCAGTGTTATTGTAGCTTTATATAATATAATATAATAATATAACTAGGTTTCGCGTGGTGCGCGACCTGCTAAAGCAGGTCGCGAGGCGGGTGTGCCTTTTTTTATAAGTTTTAAATCCATGTCCGCCATCTTAGATTTCAAAATGGATGTCATTTTCGAAATCAGCACCCCTGAAAACCTATTAAACGACACTTATGTCGGTATGATGGCGGTCGGCTGGTAATATGCTTGATGACGCTTCGGGCTTCGCCCTACGCGGAGCTCGGCCTTCGGCCTCGCCCTATACGCAGCTCGCCTCGGCCTACGGCCTCGGCTCGCGCGTTCGGCTCGGTCTGCGACCTCGCCTCACCTTAAAAATATAAACTTGTATGGCGGCCATCTTTGATTGGGGGGGGGGACGCTCCGGGCTTCGCCCTACGCGGAGTTCGGCCTTCGGCCTCACACTGTATGCGGCTCGCCTCGGCCTTCGGCCTCGCCTCGCGCGTTCGGCTCGGTCTTCGACCTCGCCCTACCTTCAGAATCTAAACTTGTATGGCGGCCATCTTTGATTGGAGGGGGGGCCGCTCCGGGCTTCGCCCTACGCGGAGTTTGGCCTTCGTCCTCGGTCTGCGACCTCGCCTCACCTTAAAAATCTAAACTTGTATTGCGGCCATCTTTGATTGGGGGGGACGCTCCGGGCTTCGCCCTACGCGGAATTCGGCCTTCGGCCTCACCCTATACGCGGCTCGCCTCGGCCTTCGGCCTCGCCTCGCGCGTTTGGCTCGGTCTTCGACCTCGCCTCACTTTTAGAATCTAAACTTGTATGGCGGTCATCTTTGATTGGGGGGGGGGGACGCTCCGGGCTTCGCCCTACGCGGAGTTCGGCCGTCGGCCTTACCCTATACGCGGCTCGCCTCGGCCTTCGGCCTCGTCTCGCGCGTTCGGCTCGGTCTTCGACCTCGCCTCACCTTTAGAATCTAAACTTGTATGGCGGCCATCTTGGATTTGGGGGGGGGACGCTCCGGGCTACGCCCTGCGCGGAGCTCGGCCTTCGGCTTCGCCTTTTACGCAGCTCGCCTCGGCCTACGGCCTCGCCTCGCGGAGTGGCGTCGTGGTTCAGCTCGGCCTGCGGCCTCGCCTCACCACTCCTTGTATGGCGGCCATCTTGGAAAATGGTGAAATCGAAAAACTGACCCGATATTCGGAATCTTCGTCCCACAAACCCCCCAGATACCGATTTTCGTCCGGATCGGAGCAACTTCATTTCCGGTCGCCATCTTGGATCCGCCATCTTGAAAAAAAAATTTGACAGCCAGCTGCTTCCTACCCCCTGTAAAACATTTGTTCGAGCACACTCCACTTATGTCAAACGGATCCGGAGATACAGCAATAAACGTTTTGTATGGCGGCCATCTTGTTTTTGCGAAAATCGAAAAAATGACGTCACCGGTAGAATTCGACCAGGGTGTGGGTCGACTTTAGTTCGAGAGCCACCGCTCCATCTGCAACGGTTCGCCCGGAAAGGTGGGTCGCCACCTGATGAGAAGGTGGATCCGAGGATCTCGAGGTTTTCCCGTACCCTCCGCGTCACCCACTCCACACCTCATATACAAAGTTTTCACCTCCCGCCGCTCCATCTGGGAGAACAATTCTGTCACCCAGTGAGTCAGTCAGTGAGTGGTATTGTAGCTTTATATAATATAATAACAAGGTTTTGCGTGGTGCGCGACCTGCAGGTCGCGAGGCGGTTGTGCCTTTTTTAATAAATTTTAAAAAAGTTTTAAATTTTTTTTTGTTTTTCACGGCCGCCATCTTGGATTTTAAAATGGATGTTATTTTCTTAAACAGCACCCCTGAATACCCAAAACACGACACCCATGACGATATTTAGCAAAAAATTTATGTCCGCCATCTTGGATTTCAAAACGTATGTCATTTTCGAAATCAGCACCCCCAAAAACCTATTAAACGACACCCATGACGGTAATTTTCCAAAAAATCCATGTCCGCCATCTTGGATTTCAAAATGGATGTCATTTTCGAAATCAGCACCCCTGAAAACCTATTAAACGACACCCATGTCGGTATGATGGCGGTCGGCTGGTAATATGCTTGGTGACGCTTGGGGCTTCGCCCTACGCGGAGCTCGGCCTTCGGCCTCGCCCTATACGCAGCTCGCCTCGGCCTACGGCCTCGGCTCGCGCGTTCGGCTCGGTCTGCGACCTCGCCTCACCTTAAAAATCTAAACTTGTATGGCGGCCATCTTTGATTGGGGGGGGGGACGCTCCGGGCTTCGCCCTACGCGGAGTTCGGCCTTCGGCCTCACCCTATACGCGGCTCGCCTCGGCCTTCGGCCTCGCCTCGCCTTAAGAATCTAAACTTGTATGGCGGCCATCTTTGATTGGGGGGGGGGGCCGCTCCGGGCTTCGCCCTATGCGGAGTTCGGCCTTCGGCCTCACCCTATACGCGGCTCGCCTCGGCCTTCGGCCTCGCCTCGCGCGTTCGGCTCGGTCTTCGACCTCGCCTCACCTTTAGAATCTAAACTTGTATGGCGGCCATCTTGGATTTGGGGGGGGGACGCTCCGGGCTACGCCCTGCGCGGAGCTCAGCCTTCGGCCTCGCCTTTTACGCAGCTCGCCTCGGCCTACGGCCTCGCCTCGCGGAGTGGCGTCGTGGTTCGGCTCGGCCTGCGGCCTCGCCTCACCACTCCTTGTATGGCGGCCATCTTGGAAAATGGTGGAATCGAAAAACTGACCCGATATTCGGAATCTTTGTCCCCCAAACACCCCAGATACGGATTTTCGTCCGGATCGGAGCAACTTCATTTCCGGCCGCCATCTTGGATCCGCCATCTTGAAAAAAAAATTTGACAGCCAGCTGCCCCCCACCCCCCTGTAAAACATTTGTTCGAGCACACTCCACTTATGTCAAACGGATCCGGAGATACAGCAATAAACATTTTGTATGGCGGCCATCTTGTTTTTGCGAAAATCGAAAAAATGACGTCACCGGTAGAATTCGACCAGGGTGTGGGTCGACCTTTGTTCGTGCGCCACCGCTCCATCCCAAGAAGGGTCGCCACCCGATGAGAAGGTGGATCCGAGGATCTCGAGGTTTTCCCCTACCCTCCGCACCACCCTCTCCACACCCCCCCTACAAAGTTTTCACCTCCCGCCGCTCCATCTGGGAGAACAATTCTGTCACCCAGTCAGTCAGTCAGTGAGTGGTATTGTAGCTTTTGTAAGGTTCCGTTAAATATTTTAGCAATTTTTGCACTTTAATAAATATTTTTAAATGTTTAACTTAAATTAAATAGTTCGATGAATGACTCTTTCCGGTACAACTACTGGCAGACAAAACAGTAGCAAAGTTTAGTGGCTAACTTCATGCGAAATTCAAAACGGGAAGGGGAGTTTGGCTGACGGGGACATTCGTTACCTGGCAGTTGTAGAGAGTAGTCGTGTCCTTAGAAAGTGTAGTTAACGGAAGTGTCCGTTAAAATAGTGAGATCTAAAATATGATTAAATTGTACATTACCACGAAGTGGAAATATACCTACGTTTAAAAGAGGTCTGGTGTTTCCTTTGGATTGATGCACGTTCTACACCTCAGAAGTGGGATAAGGACAACGCATAAACGCGTAAGTAACACGCCTTAATTGTTTTAAAGGAAACCCTTTTGATGTAGATATTTCATGTATAATTAGATACAACGGCAATAACCGACCTATCATAAAAGGAAATCGTTATGAAGGTAGATGGTTAACTATTTTTAGTTATTTTAAAATTCTATATTTTGGCAGAGCTATTTTTACAGCTATTTTGTGCAATTGGTAGAATAGTCCTTCTTTTACATAGAATGACGTCATCGATGTCTTAAGATACCGACTCGGTACCTGGGATATTATTTATACACATATAAATGTACTTCTTTGAACAATAATTTTGAGTGCTTTGAATTTTTCTCTCTACCTACATTCAATCTATGATCGAGAACAAAACTGTAACCGACGGAATCAAATATGCTGGCACCGGATTACTCGAACTGTGTGTAGGGGTTTCTTAAAGGGGGCTCGAAATTTGATTATTTTTGCGCTAGGAGCAGCCGTTTTGAAGATATGACTACTTTTTTGAATTCCTTATATATTTCGATTGTTTTTTTTTTTCTAGTTTGAATTTTGTTTGTTTGTTCTACATTGAATACATTCGTAACGTAAATGTAATTTTATAAGCGGTTAGAATGGAGGTTTGCGTTTTGTTTTTTTTTGTAAGTTTCAGAACGTGGCAGGCAGCAGGGATCACGCGCGGCTCCTGCCGCAGTTTGGGTGCTCGCAGCCAAGGGAGCGTCCGCGGCCGCGGTCGCAGCCGCTGCCTGCGGGAGCGGGTACGCCGGCTGGAACGGGGTCTGGAGATGGCGCGAGATGGCGGGCATCGGAGGCAGCGGAGCGGGCGGCGTGGTCAGCGGAGCGAGCGGCGTGGTTAGCGGAGCGAGCGGCGTGGTCGGCGGAGCGAGCGGCGCGGTCTAAGCAGCGATGGCGCTAGACTGGAGGGACGCAACGCGCGGGACTCTGCGAGCGCCGGACACCAGGATAAAAGGTCATGTAGCCCTTCATTTTTCAACTAATGACTTGTGACAAATTGCAAAGTCTATAAAAGATTTGCTACCATCTCAGCCGTCAAATTCGATCAATAAATGTGCATCGGTTTATGGCTGGGATGAGAAGACGTCCATTTACCATGCAAAAATTAACGGGACTCGCTAAGACTTGATATGGGAGTTTGAATTGATCGACGGGTCCTGGGTTCGATTCCCAGTCGGGGCAAATATTCATGTAAAAATAAAATGATGTTCTCGGGTCATGGGTGTTTGTTTGTTTGTATGTATATTCAGAGAGACCCACGACACAAGGGAAAACCTTGATGTGGGCCCTGAGTGTGTAGCGTTTATTTATTTAACTTTTGTTAGAAATTTGCTCTTTTAAATCAGTGTAAAATAACGGGTAGGCACGCATCATCCACAGTATCGGCGATCAAAAAAAAATTAGGTTAGGCACACTAGATTTACGGTACGTTAAACCAGATCAACTTTTGAATTTTTACTTACGCAGAAGCCTAATTTAAAGCACAAATCTGGAGCCACTTCTGAAAGTAGGTCCAACAACAGACAGAAGAACCAGGCTTATTAGTTATAACTGCAAAGAAGCTGGCCATATTCCAACTGTTCCAAACCTCTAATCAAGTGTACCCAATGTCAGAAGATATAACACACTACCGAAACCTGTCGAGTTAAAAAGGCATCTGAATCGACGAAGGTTTCCACAATCGCCAAAAGTCATGGTCGAAATAGATTTATTTCATATATTTTCCTTTATAAATATGAGACGGGTTAGCTCTTGACCGCGATCATAGATGAGGTCGACGATGGAACATTCAGGATGTTATCTAAAATAGGTCAAGTTACAATAAAGGATTTAAATACATTCATACATATTCGTTCTACTGACTCTACTCTTAAGGTCATCTTTCCCAGAGAAGAATAGGCAAGAGCGCTCTTGTAAATCTCATTACAAGTCTCATTTTCAAATTTTGACTAAATCTGAAATAACTCTAGAGCTAAGTAGTTTATTCCCATGGCTGCAAAACTATGTGCATTTCAAGTTCTGGTCCAAATAAAATATAGTGAACATTGACGGCACAATCCTGGAGAAGCATTTATAGATTAACGTAGGGAAATAACGTTGATTAAACAAATAAGTTTCGCGAAACTGGGTGTTTAACACGACAGTGTTCCTCTAATGATGAAAGGTTGTGGTTATAACCTTGTACGGTCACTTGGATCAGATTTGTGTCTGTTGATTGACGGTGCTGGTGCAACGGTTTCGTGTATGTCCCAAAACGTTGCTCGAAAAGCCAATGCTGATCGGAAAACCAAGTTGCAGTTTTTGTATATCGGTGTCAAAATGCCAGGCTCATTATTAGAATAGATCGTTTATTCCTACATTATCGATTTCATAATTACAATGGATGTCAAAAAGTAATAAGAATAACACTCCCGTCAAAAATAAAAATAAAAATGTATCGGCAAGGGTGACGAAAGGTTGAATCGAATTATGATGGTGGGACACAGTAAGCTTTTCGGTATGACAAGCGTTAGAGCAGCGACCGAAACCCCTTTTTCTGGCAGCTTAAGGTTAGATACGAAGATTGTAAGGAAACCGAATGATCAGTATGTTGTAGTAGTATACACGGTCAAAAATGTTTCCTTTTCTGTAACAGTAACTCCATGCTCTAAACCGCGTAAGCTTCAGAAAAACTTCGTATTTCCTCGGGCTAAGAAACTGAAGGATATACATAGGACTTTAGAGATCAGCCAGACTGTTAGAACTTCTTCAACGCTATGACCGACTCTGAAACGCAAAATCCAGTAAAATCTATATTCCACTTACGTTGAGATAGATAGATAGATAAAACCTTTATTTAACTGACACATTACACACAATTACAAAAACTAAAAAAATAAAAAAAATAAAAACATTTGTATTTTAACGATTGAGTTGTTTCCCTCACTATTGTTGCTTTACACGTTATATACATAGATTAAACGACTTGACAACCCTTACTCTCAAGTCTCAAATATATATATTTCATCTAGGTTCATAAATTTAGAGTAACTAAATTTAATTTGTACCAGTTAGCTTCCTCTGATTCACTAGCCTAGAATATGTGCAGTATTGGGTTGGCCTTGTGTGCCGCTTTAGGAAGGCCTTGTGTGCCGCATTAGGTTGGCCTTGTGTGCCGCCTTAGGAAGGCCTTGTGTGCTGTTTTGGGCTGGCCCTGTGTGCCGTAGTTAGCTGGCCCTGTGCGCCAAAGTGAGACTGGCCCTGTGTGCCGTAGTTAGTCGGCCCTGTGTGCCAAAGTTAGACTGGCCCAGTGTGCCGTAGATAGACTATCCCTGTATAACCAGCATGACCAGTTGTAGTATTTCAGTCGGTGTATCTCTATGACAATGCTATACTTGGCTGCAAAATAATGATTAATAAAAAAAAAATATTGACTTGTTCGGTCCAAATAATGTTCTCGCTTGAGGTTATTTGTTGTTATAATTAGAAGTGTATGACAATACATACATATTAGTCTAGAATATGTGTTTCTTTACATATAAATCCTGTCGGGCATTGCAACAATGGAACGGCAGGCGGACTGGCATTATTGTTAATTTAATTGTTTTATTTATTAATTTGTGCCTAATTCTAGAAAAGTATATCTATGTTTTTGCCATCGCTATGCTAACCGTTTTTCTGACTCCCGCATACAAAGGTCCGTATCGTGTAGTAAAAGTTATAGGTAACAATTGGTGCAAGGTTGCTCCTACATCTGGATTTAAAGGGATGAAAAAATATATGTACGACCATGGTTGCCACTGAGAGAATGCAGTCGTGGATACATATAGCGGTACTAGAGGTCAATGATAATGCGGACGAAGTCGATACTGTAGATGAAGAAGTTGTCTATTATAAGTGAGGAATTTTTACTCTAGTTGATTTATACTTGTGTTTATTATATTATTTTGTTTAAAGTTGGAATATGATACTTAGTCCACTTATGTATTTGTTTCAGGTCATTGGCGGATGTCGAAAGAATAAGGCTACCGTCTGGCCTGGGACAAATACAAAGATATAACGGATTGGATGGATAATTGGATGGATAATTTGATGGATAATTTGATGGATAATTGGATGGTTAATCGGATGGTTAATCGGATGGTTAATCGGATGGTTAATCGGATGGTTAATTGGATAGTTAATTGGATGGATAATTTAATAGATAAATGGATGGATAATTTGAATAGATATCGGATAGATAACTTGATGGACAAATCGGTTAGATATCCGAATAGTTAATCGGATAAGGAAATGCATAGATATTTTGATAAATAAATAGCTATAAGTGTACCTATTTGAGTATCAAGTTGTTTATGACCTTTTGTAATTTAATTCCAAAGATATATACTTTATTTTACGTTGTATATTCACAAACAAATTATCATTAACAGTTAGTCACCTAATCATAATTATGGTTGGATATGTCAGTATTTGTTTTGTAAATTGATTTAAAATTTTTGGTTGGATTAGATGTTGCACTTTGTTAAGTAGCGGTAATTTATCTAAGCTATTGAATTGTAAAATTTTGTTCGTCTATACAGCATTCTGGGGTAAGATAGATTAAATTTATTTTATAGATTGCTATTTTATTTATTTATTGCTATTTATTGTTGGACTTTGTTTTTTTACGTTAACATTTAATACATTAAATATATATACTTTTGATACGTACTTGGATACATAATAGTAGATTAAGTAACAAGGGGATAAACAGTGTAATATGAAATATTAAATTCTGATATGAAATATATCATGAATATGAAAAAATATGAAATAATATGAAATAATATGAAATAATATGAAATAATATGAAATAATATGAAATAATATGAAATATTTGAAATATTAAATATTAAATTCTGAGCGTAATGAATGAGTCTGTAGTTAATTAAGATGTTATGTTAAATCCTGAATGAAGCGAAGGATTCAAGTCTGCCTAAGACTAAGACACATACACCTATTGTGAGGTTAAATAAAATAAAAATAAAATATAAATTCATCCCATCAATAATGTTTTGAGCCTCCGTTTCTATATCAGAGTCGCTGGAATTACATCAAGTTTTTATACTAAATATTTTTAATAAGGCAATAAGGCTGCCGGATTGTACACTACATTATGAACATTTGTTTTTGTTTAATGTTATGTTTTTTTTGTGTGCAATAAAGAGTATTGTATTGTAATAAAAGTAAAATCTACTATTCGATTTTACTTTCGAAATTATTTTTAATAGAAGTTTTTGTTGAAATTTTGGCGTTCCATATTTAAATGTCACTAATGCCCAAGGGAAGTTCCATAAAATTTTATTTCCCTTAAGCTATAATGGCTTACTTTTAAATATAGTGTATAAAAATATTTGTTATTACTGGTTAGGGCTAGAAAATCATTATTAGCTAAAGTACAGGGATGTCCTAATCAGCCAAGTGTAAGGTTTACAACGGTGCGTGTATGAGGGCATACACGTTATCAGGATGGTCGAGTGTAAGGTTCCGTTAAAAATTTTAGCAATTTTTGCACTTTATTAAATATTTTTAAATGTTTAACTTAAATTAAATAGTTCGATGAATGACTCTTTCCGGTACAACTACTGGCAGACAAAACAGTAGCAAAGTTTAGTGGCTAACTTCATGCGAAATTCAAAACGGGAAGGGGAGTTTGGCTGACGGGGACATTCGTTACCTGGCAGTTGAAGAGAGTAGTCGTGTCCTTAGAAAGTGTAGTTAACGGAAGTGTCCGTTAAAATAGTGAGATCTAAAATATGATTAAATTGTACATTACCACGAAGTGGAAATATACCTACGTTTAAAAGAGGTCTGGTGTTTCCTTTGGATTGATGCACGTTCTACACTTTATATAATATAACTAGGTTTCGCGTGGTGCGCGACCTGCTAAAGCAGGCCGCGAGGCGGTTGTGCTACCTTATTTGTAGGGTCAAAAAGGCGTTCATACTTTTTTTGGTTTTTCACGAAAAAAATGTGGGATTTAAAAATCAATGTTATTTTTAGAATCAGTACCCCCGAAAACCTATCAAACGACACACATGTCAGTTTTTTACAAAAAATGCATGTCCGCCATCTTGGATTTCAAAATGGATGTCATTTTCGGAATCAGCACCCCCGAAGACCTATTAAACGACACCCATGAAGGTATTTTCAAAAAATCCATGTCCGCCATCTTGGATTTCAAAATGGATGTCATTTTCGAAATCAGCACCCCTGAAAACCTATTAAACGACACCCATGTCGGTATGATGGCGGTCGGCTGGTAATATGCTTGGTGACGCTTCGGGCTTCGCCCTACGCGGAGCTCGGCCTTCGGCCTCGCCCTATACGCAGCTCGCCTCGGCCTACGGCCTCGGCTCGCGCGTTCGGCTCGGTCTGCGACCTCGCCTCACCTTAAAAATATAAACTTGTATGGCGGCCATCTTTGATTGGGATGGGACGCTCCGGGCTTCGCCCTACGCGGAGTTCGGCCTTCGGCCTCACCCTATACGCGGCTCGCCTCGGCCTTCGGCCTCGCCTCGCGCGTTCGGCTCGGTCTTCGACCTCGCCTCACCTTTAGAATCTAAACTTGCCGCCATCTAGAATTGGGGGGGGGGGACGCTCCGGGCTTCGCCCTACGCGGAGTTCGGCCTTCGGCCTCACCCTATACGCGGCTCGCCTCGGCCTTCGGCCTCGCCTCGCGCGTTCGGCTTGGTCTTCGACCTCGCCTCACCTTTAGAATCTAAACTTGTATGGCGGCCATCTTGGATTTGGGGGGGACGCTCCGGGCTACGCCCTGCGCGGAGCTCGGCCTTCGGCCTCGCCTTTTACGCAGCTCGCCTCGGCCTACGGCCTCGCCTCGCGGCGTGGCGTCGTGGTTCGGCTCGGCCTGCGGCCTCGCCTCACCACTCCTTGTATGACGGCCATCTTAGAAAATGGTGGAATCGAAAAACTGACCCAATATTCGGAATCTTTGACCCCCAAATCCCCCAGATACCGATTTTCGTCTGGATCGGAGCAACTTCATTTTCGGCCGCCATCTTGGATCCGCCATCTTGAAAAAAAAATTTGACAGCAACCTGCCCCTCACTTCCCTGTAAAACATTTGTTCGAGCACACTCCACTTATGTCAAACGGTTCCGGAGATACAGCAATAATCATTTTGTATGGCGGCCATCTTGTTTTTGCGAAAATCGAAAAAATGACGTCACCGGTAGAATTCGACTAGGGTGTGAGTCGACCTTAGTTCGAGCGCCACCGCTCCATCTGCAACGGTTCGCCCGGGAAGGTGGGTCGCCACCCGATGAGAAGGTGGATCCGAGGATCTCGAGGTTTTCCCGTACCTTCCGCACCACCCTCTCCACTATCCTCATACAAAGTTTTCACCTCCCGCCGCTCCATCTGGGAGAACAATTCTGTCACCCAGTCAGTCAGTCAGTCAGTCAGTGAGTGAGTGGTATTGTAGCTTTATATAATATAATTACTAGTTTTCGCGTGGTGCGCGACCTGCTAAAGCAGGCCGCGAGGCGGTTGTGCTACCATATTTGTAGGGTCAAAAAGGCGTTCATTTAGTTTTTTGTAATTTTTTTTGAAAACACATGTCGGACATCTTGGATTTCAAAATGGATGTCATTTTTGAAATCAGCACCCCTAAGAACCTATTAAACGACACCCATGTCGGTATGATGGCGGTCGGCTGGTAATATGCTTGGTGACGTTTCGGGCTTCGCCCTACGCGGAGCTCGGCCTTCGGCCTCGCCCTATACGCAGCTCGCCTCGGCCTACGGCCTCGGCTCGCGCGTTCGGCTCGGTCTGCGACCTCGCCTCACCTTAAAAATCTAAACTTGTATGGCGGCCATCTTTAATTGGGGGGGGGGGACGCTCCGGGCTTCGCCCTACGCGGAGTTCGGCCTTCGGCCTCACCCTATACGCGGCTCGCCTCGGCCTTCGGCCTCGCCTCGCGCGTTCGGCTCGGTCTTCGACCTCGCCTCACCTTTGGAATCTGAACTTGCCGCCATCTAGAATTTGGGGGGGGGGACGCTTCGGGTTTCGCCCTACGCGGAGTTCGGCCTTCGGCCTCACCCTATACGCGACTCGCCTCGGCCTTCGGCCTCGCCTCACCTTTAGAATCTAAACTTGTATGGCGGCCATCTTTGATTGGCGGGGGGACGCTCCGGACTTCGCCCTACGCGGAGTTATGCCTTCGGCCTCACCCTATACGCGGCTCGCCTCGGCCTTCGGCCTCGTCTCGCGCGTTCGGCTCGGTCTTCGACCTCGCCTCACCTTTAGAATCTATACTTGTATGGCGGCCATCTTGGATTTGGGGGGGGGGACACTCCGGGCTACGCCCTGCGCGGAGCTCGGCCTTCGGCATCGCCTTTTACGCAGCTCGCCTCGGCCTACGGCCTCGCCTCGCGGAGTGGCGTCGTGGTTCGGCTCGGCCTGCGGCCTCGCCTCACCTCTCCCTGTATGGCGGCCATCTTGGAAAATGGTGGAATCGAAAAACAGACCCGATATTCGGAATCTTCGTCCCCCAAACCCCCCAGATACCGATTTTCGTCCGGATCGGAGCAACTTCATTTCCGGCCGCCATCTTGGATCCGCCATCTTGAAAAAAAAATTTGACAGCCAGCTGCCTTTTACCCCCCTGTAAAACATTTGTTTGAGCACACTCCACTTATGTCAAACGGATCCGGAGATCCAGCAATAAACATTTTGTATGGCGGCCATCTTGTTTTTGCGAAAATCGAAAAAAATGACGTCACTGGTAGAATTCGACCAGGGTGTGGGTCGACCTTAGTTCGAGCGCCATCGCTCCATCTGCAACGGTTCGCCCAGGAAGGTGGGTCGCCACCTGATGAGAAGGTGGATCCGAGGATCTCGAGTTTTTCCCGTACCCTCCGCGTCACCCACTCCACACCTCTCATACAAAGTTTTCACCTCCCGCCGCTCCATCTGGGAGAACAATTCTGTCACCCAGTGAGTGAGTGAGTGGTATTGCAGCTTTATATAATATAACTAGGTTTCGCGTGGTGCGCGACCTGCTAAAGCAGGCCGCGAGGCGGTTGTGCTACCCTATTGTTGGTTTCTCACGGCCACCATCTTGGATTTAAAAATCGATGTTATTTTAAGAATCGTACCCCCGAAAACAAAAAAAACGACACCCATGACGGATTTTTCATAAAAATGCATGTCCGCCATCTTGGATTTGAAAATAAATGTCATTTTCGGGATCAGCATCCCCGAAAACCTATCAAACCACACCCATGACAGTTTTTCACAAAAAATGCAGGTCCGCCATCTTGGATTTCAAAATGGATGTCATTTTTGGAACCACAAACCCCGAAAACCTATTAAACGACACCCATGTCGGTATGCCCGAAAATTTCATATCCGCCATCTTGGATTTTTGGTGAGGAGAATCGAGACGCTCTGGGCTTCGCCCTTCGCGTCACGATTCCCCCAACTAAAATCCAAGATGGCGGATATGAAATTTTCGGATTGCGGTCGGCCGGTAAGATGCTTGGTGACGGTTCGGGCTTCGCCCTACGCGGAGCTCGGCCTTCGGCCTCGCCCTATACGCAGCTCGGCTCGGCCTTCGGCCTCGCCTCGCGCGGTCGGCTCGGTCTACGACCTCGCCTCACCTTTAGAATCTAAACTTAAATGGCGGCCATCTTGGATTGGGGGGGGACGCTCCGGGCTTCGCCCTACGCGGAGCTCGGCCTTCGCCCTACGCGGAGCTCGGCCTTCGGCCTCGACTTATACGACTTATACGAATTCGGTCCGAATCAGAGGAGATAAAAAAATCTCGTTTTTGCATGGCGGCCATCTTGTTTTTTTGAAAATTGAAAAAAAATTGTCACCTGTAGACTTCGACCAGGGTGTGGGTCGACCTTTGTTCGAGCACCACTGGTCCAAGTCCAACGGTTCGCCTGGGAAGGTGGGTCGCGACCTGATGAGGAGGAGAATCCGAAGATAATGAGGTTTTCCCATACTCGACGGAAAATTCTGACCACACCCCCCATACAAAGTTTTCACCTCCCGCCGCTCCATCTGGGAGAACAATTCTGTCACCCAGTCAGTGAGTGAGTCAGTGGTTTTGTAGCTTTATATAATATTATTATATTATTACTAGGTTTCGCGTGGTGCGCGACCTGCGAAAGCAGGTCGCGAGGCGGTTGTGCCTTTCTTTATAAATTTTAAAAAAGTTTTTAATTTTTTTTTGTTTTTCACGGCAGCCATCTTGGATTTAAAAATGGATGTTATTTTCTTAATCAGCACCCCTGAATACCCAAAAAACGACACCCATGACGATATTTTGCAAAAAATTTATGTCCGCCATCTTGGATTTCAAAACGAAGGTCATTTTCGGAATCAGCACCCCCGAAAACCTATTAAACGACACCCATGTCGGTATGATGGCGGTCGGCTGGTAATATGCTTGGTGACGCTTCGGGCTTCAGCCTACGCGGAGCTCGGCCTTCGGCCTCGCCCAATACGCAGCTCGCCTCGGCCTACGGCCTCGGCTCGCGCGTTCGGCTCGGTCTGCGACCTCGCCTCACCTTAAAAATCTAAATTTGTATGGCGGCCATCTTTGATTGGGGGGGAACGCTCCGGGCTTCGTCCTACGCGGAGTTCGGCCTTCGGCCTCACCCATTACGCGGAATTAATTTTTTTTTGTTTTTCACGGCCGCCATCTTGGATTTAAAAATGGATGTTAC
The DNA here is from genome assembly GCA_949987775.1 of Aproaerema taeniolella. Lineage (NCBI taxonomy): Eukaryota > Metazoa > Arthropoda > Insecta > Lepidoptera > Gelechiidae > Aproaerema > Aproaerema taeniolella. Next base: position 126,642 of record CATLJT010000228.1, read on the forward strand.
TTTCTTAATCAGCACCCCTGAATATTTATTTATTTATTTATTTATTGTACAAAACCAACAGCTTAATTACAAGACATTTAAAATTAGTAGCTAGCTTAGGTCTAATTGTAAAGCCAATTACAGGTTTTCTAGTTTAAACAGGAGGTGGAAAACATTTGCAAACTTAGTACGGTTACCAATGTGTATAAATACTAACAAAATTAAATTACCGTATAAATTATTACTGTATAAAGTACGAGCAATGTCACTGGAGTGAGTTTCCTATCGGTATTTAGATTTTATATAGTAATGGTTTGAAAGAGGAAAAAAGAAGGATCACCCAATGTAACCGCTCGAGACTCAATATAACGAGTTAAAGAAACAAAACAAAAGAAAAAATTAAGCGAAAATGACAATATGAACCCTCTTATGTGAATATGTACGTGTGTGTGTGTATGTGTGTGTGTGTGTGTGTGTGTGTGTGTGCGTGTGCGTATGTGTGTGTGAATCAGCACCCCCGAAAACCTATTAAACGACACCCATGTCGGTATCATGGCGGTCGGCTGGTAATATGCTTGGTGGCGCTTCGGGCTTCGCCCTACGCGGAGCTCGGCCTTCGGCCTCACCCTATACGCAGCTCGCCTCGGCCTACGGCCCCGGCTCGCGCGTTCGGCTTGGTCTGCGACCTCGCCTCACCTTAAAAATCTAAACTTGTATGGCGGCCATCTTTGATTGGGGGGGACGCTCCGGGCTTCGCCCTACGCGGAGTTCGGCCTTCGGCCTCACCCATTACGCGGAATTAATTTTTTTTTGTTTTTCACGGCCGCCATCTTGGATTTAAAAATGGATGTTACTTTCTTAATCAGCACCCCTGAATACCCATAAAACGACACCCATGACGATATTTTGCAAAAAATTTAAGTCCGCCATCTTGGATTTCAAAACGTATGTCATTTTCGGAATCAGCACCCCTGAAAACCTATTAAACGACACCCATGTCGGTATGATGGCGGTCGGCTGGTAATATGCTTGGTGACGCTTCGGGCTTCGCCCTACGCGGAGCTCGGCCTTCGGCCTCGCCCTATACGCAGCTCGCCTCGGCCTACGGCCTCGGTTCGCGCATTCGGCTCGGTCTGCGACCTCGCCTCACCTTAAAAATCTAAACTTGTATGGCGACCATCTTTGATTGGGGGGGGGACGCTCCAGGCTTCACCCTACGCGGAGTTCGGCCTTCGGCCTCACCCTATACGCGACTCGCCTCGGCCTTCGGCCTCGCCTTGCGCGTTCGGCTCGGTCTTCGACCTCGCCTCACCTTTAGAATCTAAACTTGTATGGCGGCCATCTTTGATTGGGGGGAGGCCGCTCCGGGCTTCGCCCTACGCGGAGTTCGGCCTTCGGCCTCACCCTATGCGCGGCTCGCCTCGGCCTTCGGCCTCGCCTCACCTTAAGAATCTAAACTTGTATGGCGGCCATCTTGGATTTGGGGGGGGACGCTCCGGGCTACGCCCTACACGGAGCTCGGCCTTCGGCCTCGCCTCGCGGCGTGGCGTCGTGGTTCGGCTCGGCCTGCGGCCTCGCCTCGCCACTCCTTGTATGGCGGCCATCTTGAAAAATGGCGGAATCGAAAAACTGACCCGATATTCGGAATCTTCAACTCCAAAACCCGCCAGATACCAATTTTCGTCCGGATCGGAGCAACTTCATTTTCGGCCGCCATCTTGGATCCACCATCTTGAAAAAAAAATTTGACAGCCACCTGCTTCTCACCTCTCTGTACAACATTTGTTCGAGCACACCCCACTTATGTCAAACGGTTCCGGAGATACATTTATAATCATTTTGTATGGCGGCCATCTTGTTTTTGCGAAAATCGAAAAAATGACGTCACCGGTAGAATTCGACCACGGTGTGGGTCGATCTTAGTTCCAGCGCCATCGCTCCATCTGCAACGGTTCGCCCGGGAAGGTGGGTCGCCACCTGATGAGAAGGTGGATCCGAGGATCTCGAGGTTTTCCCGTACCTTCCGCTTCACCCTTTCCACACTCCCTATACAAAGTTTTCACCTCCCGCCTCTCCATCTGGGAGAACAATTCTGTCACCCAGTCAGTGAGTGAATCAGTGGTATTGTAGCTTTATATAATATTATTACTAGGTTTCGCGTGGTGCGCGACCTGCTAAAGCAGGTCGCGAGGCGTTTGTGCCTTTCGTTATAAATTTTAAAAAAGTTTTTAATTTTTTTTGTTTTTCACGGCAGCCATCTTGGATTTAAAAATGGATGTTATTTTCTTAATCAGCACCCCTGAATACCCAAAAAACGACACCCATGACGATATTTTGCAAAAAATTTATGTCCGCCATCTTGGATTTCAAAACGAATGTCATTTTCGGAATCAGCACCCCTGAAAACCTATTAAACGACACCCATGTCGGTATGATGGCGGTCGGCTGGTAATATGCTTGGTGACGCTTCGGGCTTCGCCCTACGCGGAGCTCGGCCTTCCGCCTCGCCCTATACGCAGCTCTCCTCTGCCTACGGCCTCGGCTCGCGCGTTAGGCTCGGTCTGCGACCTCGCCTCACCTTAAAAATCTAAACTTGTATGGCGGCCATCTTTGATTGGGGGGGGACGCTCCGGGCTTCGCCCTACGCGGAGTTCGGCCTTCGGCCTCACCCTATACGCGGCTCGCCTCGGCCTTAGGCCTCGCCTCACCTTGAGAATCTAAACTTGTATGGCGGCCATTTTTAATTAGGGGGAGACGCTCTGGGCTTCGCCCTACGCGGAGTTCGGCCTTCGGCCTCACACTATACGCGGCTCGTCTCAGCCTTCGGCCTCGCCTCGCGCGTCCGGCTCATTCTGCGACCTCGCCTCACCTTTTGAATCCAAACTTGTATGGCGGCCATCTTGGATTTGGGAGGGGGACGCTCCGGGCTACGCCCTACGCGGAGCTCGGCCTTCGTTCTCGCCTTCTACGCAGCTCGCCTCGGCCTACGGCCTCGCCTCGCGACGTGGCGTCGTGGTTCAGCTCGGCCTGCGGCCTCGCCTCACCACTGGCGGCGGCCATGGCGGCCATCTTGGAAAATGGTGGAATCGAAAAACTAACCCAATATTCGGAATCTTTGTCCCCCAAACCCCCCAGATACCGATTTTCGTCCGGATCGGAGCAACTTCATTTTCGGCCGCCATCTTGGATCCGCCATCTTGAAAAAAAAATTTGACAGCAACCTGCCCCTCACTTCCCTGTAAAACATTTGTTCGAGCACACTCCACTTATGTCAAACGGTTCCGGAGATACAGCAATAATCATTTTGTATGGCGGCCATCTTGTTTTTGCGAAAATTAAAAAAATGACGTCACCGGTAGAATTTGACCAGGGTGTGGGTCGACCTTAGTTCGAGCGCCACCGCTCCATCTGCAACGGTTCGCCCGGGAAGGTGGGTCACCACCTGATGAGAAGGTGGATCCGAGGATCTCGAGGTTTTCCCGTACCTTCCGCGTCACCCTCTCCACATCCCCCATACAAAGTTTTTACCTCCCACCGCTCCATCTGGGAGAACAATTCTGTCACCCAGTCAGTGAGTGAGTGGTATTGTAGCTTTATATAGTATAATAACTAGGTTTCGCGTGGTGCGCGACCTGCTAAAGCAGGTCGCGAGGCGGTTGTGCCTTTCTTTATAAATGTTAAAATAGTTTTTTTATTTTTTTTCACAGCCGCCATGTTGGATTTAAAAATGGATGTTATTTTCTTAATCAGCACCCCTGAATACCCAAAAAACGACACCCATGACGATATTTTTCAAAAAATTTATGTCCGCCATCTTGGATTTCAAAACGTATGTCATTTTCGGAATCAGCACCCCCGAAAACCTATTAAACGACACCCATGACGGTATTTTCCAAAAAATCCATGTCCGCCATCTTGGATTTCAAAATGGATATCATTTCCGAAATCAGCACCCCTGAAAACCTATTAAACGACACCCATGTCGGCATGATGGCGGTCGGCTGATAATATGCTTGGTGACGCTTCGGGCTTCGCCCTACGCGGAGCTCGGCCTTCGGCCTCGCCCTCTACGCAGCTCGGTCTGCGACCTCGCCTCACCTTAAAAATCTAAACTTGTATGGCGGCCATCTTTGATTGGGGGGGGGACGCTCCGGGCTTCGCCCTACGCGGAGTTCGGCCTTCGGCCTCACCCTATACGCGGCTCGCCTCGGCCTTCGGCCTCACCTCGCGCGTTCGGCTCGGTCTTCGACCTCGCCTCACCTTTAGAATCTAAACTTGCCGCCATCTAGAATTGGGGGGGGGGGACGCTCCGGGCTTCGCTGTACGCGGAGTTCGGCCTTCGGCCTCACCCTATACGCGGCTCGCCTCGGCCTTCGGCCTCGCCTCGCACGTTCGGCTCGGTCTTCGACCTCGCCTCACCTTTAGAATCTAAACTTGTATGGCGGCCATCTTTGATTTGGGGGGGGGAAGCTCCGGGCTTCGCCCTACGCGGAGTTCGGCCTTCGGCCTCACCCTATACGCGGCTCGCCTCGGCCTTCGGCCTCGTCTCGCGCGTTCGGCTCGGTCTTCGACCTCGCCTCACCTTTAGAATCTAAACTTGTATGGCGGCCATCTTGGATTTGGGGGGGGTCGCTCCGGGCTACGCCCTGCGCGGAGCTCGGCCTTCGGCCTCGCCTTTTACGCAGCTCGCCTCGGCCTACGGCCTCGCCTCGCGGAGTGGCGTCGTGGTTCGGCTCGGCCTGCGGCCTCGCCTCACCACTCCTTGTATGGCGGCCATCTTGGAAAATGGTGGAATCGAAAAACTGACCTGATATTCGGAATCTTCGTCCCCCAAACCCCCCAGATACCGATTTTCGACCGGATCGGAGCAACTTCATTTCCGGCCGCCATCTTGGATCCGCCATCTTGAAAAAAAAATTTGACAGCCAGCTGCCCCCCACCCCCCTGTAAAACATTTGTTCGAGCACACTCCACTTTTGTCAAACGGATCCGGAGATACAGCAATAAACATTTTGTATGGCGGCCATCTTGTTTTTGCGAAAATCGAAAAAATGACGTAACCGGTAGAATTCGACCAGGGTGTGGGTCGACCTTAGTTCGAGCGCCACCGCTCCATCTGCAACGGTTCGCCCGGGAAGGTGGGTCGCCACCTGATGAGAAGGTGGATCCGAGGATCTCGAGGTTTTCCCGTACCCTCCGCGTCACCCACTCCACACCTCCCATACAAAGTTTTCACCTCCCGCCGCTCCATCTGGGAGAACAATTCTGTCACCCAGTCAGTCAGTGGTATTGTAGCTTTATACAGGGTTAAATTGGTAATACGTCACGATCCCTTCAATGGGTGATAGTAGAGATCATTAGCTATCAAATCACCCTCGGGTAGATAGGGGAACAATGTACCAATTTCGAAAAAAAAATGCCTATATTTTTTAAGAAAAGTGGGTTTTTACATTGTTTTAGTTAAATAACAACAAAGATAAGGATGTACATTTATACTGGCTCGGGTAAGAACAACTATTTAATTTGTAAGTTTCTTTTAAAATACAATTTAAATAAGTATAACCACTTTTCTTAAAAAACTAAAGCAGGTCGCGAGGCGGTTGTGCCTTTCTTTATAAATGTTAAAATAGTTTTTTTATTTTTTTTCACAGCCGCCATGTTGGATTTAAAAATGGATGTTATTTTCTTAAACAGCACCCCTGAATACCCAAAAAACGACACCCATGACGATATTTTGCAAAAAATTTATGTCCGCCATCTTGGATTTCAAAACGAAGGTCATTTTCGGAATCAGCACCCCCGAAAACCTATTAAACGACACCCATGTCGGTATGATGGCGGTCGGCTGGTAATATGCTTGGTGACGCTTCGGGCTTCGGCCTACGCGGAGCTCGGCCTTCGGCCTCGCCCAATACGCAGCTCGCCTCGGCCTACGGCCTCGGCTCGCGCGTTCGGCTCGGTCTGCGACCTCGCCTCACCTTAAAAATCTAAATTTGTATGGCGGCCATCTTTGATTGGGGGGGAACGCTCCGGGCTTCGTCCTACGCGGAGTTCGGCCTTCGGCCTCACCCATTACGCGGAATTAATTTTTTTTTGTTTTTCACGGCCGCCATCTTGGATTTAAAAATGGATGTTACTTTCTTAATCAGCACCCCTGAATATTTATTTATTTATTTATTTATTGTACAAAACCAACAGCTTAATTACAAGACATTTAAAATTAGTAGCTAGCTTAGGTCTAATTGTAAAGCCAATTACAGGTTTTCTAGTTTAAACAGGAGGTGGAAAACATTTGCAAACATAGTACGGTTACCAATGTGTATAAATACTAACAAAATTAAATTACCGTATAAATTATTACTGTATAAAGTACGAGCAATGTCACTGGAGTGAGTTTCCTATCGGTATTTAGATTTTATATAGTAATGGTTTGAAAGAGGAAAAAAGAAGGATCACCCAATGTAACCGCTCGAGACTCAATATAACGAGTTAAAGAAACAAAACAAAAGAAAAAATTAAGCGAAAATGACAATATGAACCCTCTTATGTGAATATGTACGTGTGTGTGTGTATGTGTGTGTGTGTGTGTGTGTGTGTGTGCGTGTGCGTATGTGTGTGTGAATCAGCACCCCCGAAAACCTATTAAACGACACCCATGTCGGTATCATGGCGGTCGGCTGGTAATATGCTTGGTGGCGCTTCGGGCTTCGCCCTACGCGGAGCTCGGCCTTCGGCCTCACCCTATACGCAGCTCGCCTCGGCCTACGGCCCCGGCTCGCGCGTTCGGCTTGGTCTGCGACCTCGCCTCACCTTAAAAATCTAAACTTGTATGGCGGCCATCTTTGATTGGGGGGGGACGCTCCGGGCTTCGCCCTACGCGGAGTTCGGCCTTCGGCCTCACCCATTACGCGGAATTAATTTTTTTTTGTTTTTCACGGCCGCCATCTTGGATTTAAAAATGGATGTTACTTTCTTAATCAGCACCCCTGAATACCCATAAAACGACACCCATGACGATATTTTGCAAAAAATTTAAGTCCGCCATCTTGGATTTCAAAACGTATGTCATTTTCGGAATCAGCACCCCTGAAAACCTATTAAACGACACCCATGTCGGTATGATGGCGGTCGGCTGGTAATATGCTTGGTGACGCTTCGGGCTTCGCCCTACGCGGAGCTCGGCCTTCGGCCTCGCCCTATACGCAGCTCGCCTCGGCCTACGGCCTCGGTTCGCGCATTCGGCTCGGTCTGCGACCTCGCCTCACCTTAAAAATCTAAACTTGTATGGCGACCATCTTTGATTGGGGGGGGGACGCTCCAGGCTTCACCCTACGCGGAGTTCGGCCTTCGGCCTCACCCTATACGCGACTCGCCTCGGCCTTCGGCCTCGCCTTGCGCGTTCGGCTCGGTCTTCGACCTCGCCTCACCTTTAGAATCTAAACTTGTATGGCGGCCATCTTTGATTGGGGGGAGGCCGCTCCGGGCTTCGCCCTACGCGGAGTTCGGCCTTCGGCCTCACCCTATGCGCGGCTCGCCTCGGCCTTCGGCCTCGCCTCACCTTAAGAATCTAAACTTGTATGGCGGCCATCTTGGATTTGGGGGGGGACGCTCCGGGCTACGCCCTACACGGAGCTCGGCCTTCGGCCTCGCCTCGCGGCGTGGCGTCGTGGTTCGGCTCGGCCTGCGGCCTCGCCTCGCCACTCCTTGTATGGCGGCCATCTTGAAAAATGGCGGAATCGAAAAACTGACCCGATATTCGGAATCTTCAACTCCAAAACCCGCCAGATACCAATTTTCGTCCGGATCGGAGCAACTTCATTTTCGGCCGCCATCTTGGATCCACCATCTTGAAAAAAAAATTTGACAGCCACCTGCTTCTCACCTCTCTGTACAACATTTGTTCGAGCACACCCCACTTATGTCAAACGGTTCCGGAGATACATTTATAATCATTTTGTATGGCGGCCATCTTGTTTTTGCGAAAATCGAAAAAATGACGTCACCGGTAGAATTCGACCACGGTGTGGGTCGATCTTAGTTCCAGCGCCATCGCTCCATCTGCAACGGTTCGCCCGGGAAGGTGGGTCGCCACCTGATGAGAAGGTGGATCCGAGGATCTCGAGGTTTTCCCGTACCTTCCGCTTCACCCTTTCCACACTCCCTATACAAAGTTTTCACCTCCCGCCTCTCCATCTGGGAGAACAATTCTGTCACCCAGTCAGTGAGTGAATCAGTGGTATTGTAGCTTTATATAATATTATTACTAGGTTTCGCGTGGTGCGCGACCTGCTAAAGCAGGTCGCGAGGCGTTTGTGCCTTTCGTTATAAATTTTAAAAAAGTTTTTAATTTTTTTTGTTTTTCACGGCAGCCATCTTGGATTTAAAAATGGATGTTATTTTCTTAATCAGCACCCCTGAATACCCAAAAAACGACACCCATGACGATATTTTGCAAAAAATTTATGTCCGCCATCTTGGATTTCAAAACGAATGTCATTTTCGGAATCAGCACCCCTGAAAACCTATTAAACGACACCCATGTCGGTATGATGGCGGTCGGCTGGTAATATGCTTGGTGACGCTTCGGGCTTCGCCCTACGCGGAGCTCGGCCTTCCGCCTCGCCCTATACGCAGCTCTCCTCTGCCTACGGCCTCGGCTCGCGCGTTAGGCTCGGTCTGCGACCTCGCCTCACCTTAAAAATCTAAACTTGTATGGCGGCCATCTTTGATTGGGGGGGGACGCTCCGGGCTTCGCCCTACGCGGAGTTCGGCCTTCGGCCTCACCCTATACGCGGCTCGCCTCGGCCTTAGGCCTCGCCTCACCTTGAGAATCTAAACTTGTATGGCGGCCATTTTTAATTAGGGGGAGACGCTCTGGGCTTCGCCCTACGCGGAGTTCGGCCTTCGGCCTCACACTATACGCGGCTCGTCTCAGCCTTCGGCCTCGCCTCGCGCGTCCGGCTCATTCTGCGACCTCGCCTCACCTTTTGAATCCAAACTTGTATGGCGGCCATCTTGGATTTGGGAGGGGGACGCTCCGGGCTACGCCCTACGCGGAGCTCGGCCTTCGTTCTCGCCTTCTACGCAGCTCGCCTCGGCCTACGGCCTCGCCTCGCGACGTGGCGTCGTGGTTCAGCTCGGCCTGCGGCCTCGCCTCACCACTGGCGGCGGCCATGGCGGCCATCTTGGAAAATGGTGGAATCGAAAAACTAACCCAATATTCGGAATCTTTGTCCCCCAAACCCCCCAGATACCGATTTTCGTCCGGATCGGAGCAACTTCATTTTCGGCCGCCATCTTGGATCCGCCATCTTGAAAAAAAAATTTGACAGCAACCTGCCCCTCACTTCCCTGTAAAACATTTGTTCGAGCACACTCCACTTATGTCAAACGGTTCCGGAGATACAGCAATAATCATTTTGTATGGCGGCCATCTTGTTTTTGCGAAAATTAAAAAAATGACGTCACCGGTAGAATTTGACCAGGGTGTGGGTCGACCTTAGTTCGAGCGCCACCGCTCCATCTGCAACGGTTCGCCCGGGAAGGTGGGTCACCACCTGATGAGAAGGTGGATCCGAGGATCTCGAGGTTTTCCCGTACCTTCCGCGTCACCCTCTCCACATCCCCCATACAAAGTTTTTACCTCCCACCGCTCCATCTGGGAGAACAATTCTGTCACCCAGTCAGTGAGTGAGTGGTATTGTAGCTTTATATAGTATAATAACTAGGTTTCGCGTGGTGCGCGACCTGCTAAAGCAGGTCGCGAGGCGGTTGTGCCTTTCTTTATAAATGTTAAAATAGTTTTTTTATTTCTTTTCACAGCCGCCATGTTGGATTTAAAAATGGATGTTATTTTCTTAATCAGCACCCCTGAATACCCAAAAAACGACACCCATGACGATATTTTTCAAAAAATTTATGTCCGCCATCTTGGATTTCAAAACGTATGTCATTTTCGGAATCAGCACCCCCGAAAACCTATTAAACGACACCCATGACGGTATTTTCCAAAAAATCCATGTCCGCCATCTTGGATTTCAAAATGGATATCATTTCCGAAATCAGCACCCCTGAAAACCTATTAAACGACACCCATGTCGGCATGATGGCGGTCGGCTGGTAATATGCTTGGTGACGCTTCGGGCTTCGCCCTACGCGGAGCTCGGCCTTCGGCCTCGCCCTCTACGCAGCTCGGTCTGCGACCTCGCCTCACCTTAAAAATCTAAACTTGTATGGCGGCCATCTTTGATTGGGGGGGGGGACGCTCCGGGCTTCGCCCTACGCGGAGTTCGGCCTTCGGCCTCACCCTATATGCGGCTCGCCTCGGCCTTCGGCCTCACCTCGCGCGTTCGGCTCGGTCTTCGACCTCGCCTCACCTTTAGAATCTAAACTTGCCGCCATCTAGAATTGGGGGGGGGGACGCTCCGGGCTTCGCTGTACGCGGAGTTCGGCCTTCGGCCTCACCCTATACGCGGCTCGCCTCGGCCTTCGGCCTCGCCTCGCACGTTCGGCTCGGTCTTCGACCTCGCCTCACCTTTAGAATCTAAACTTGTATGGCGGCCATCTTTGATTTGGGGGGGGGAAGCTCCGGGCTTCGCCCTACGCGGAGTTCGGCCTTCGGCCTCACCCTATACGCGGCTCGCCTCGGCCTTCGGCCTCGTCTCGCGCGTTCGGCTCGGTCTTCGACCTCGCCTCACCTTTAGAATCTAAACTTGTATGGCGGCCATCTTGAATTTGGGGGGGGTCGCTCCGGGCTACGCCCTGCGCGGAGCTCGGCCTTCGGCCTCGCCTTTTACGCAGCTCGCCTCGGCCTACGGCCTCGCCTCGCGGAGTGGCGTCGTGGTTCGGCTCGGCCTGCGGCCTCGCCTCACCACTCCTTGTATGGCGGCCATCTTGGAAAATGGTGGAATCGAAAAACTGACCTGATATTCGGAATCTTCGTCCCCCAAATCCCCCAGATACCGATTTTCGACCGGATCGGAGCAACTTCATTTCCGGCCGCCATCTTGGATCCGCCATCTTGAAAAAAAAATTTGACAGCCAGCTGCCCCCCACCCCCCTGTAAAACATTTGTTCGAGCACACTCCACTTTTGTCAAACGGATCCGGAGATACAGCAATAAACATTTTGTATGGCGGCCATCTTGTTTTTGCGAAAATCGAAAAAATGACGTCACCGGTAGAATTCGACCAGGGTGTGGGTCGACCTTAGTTCGAGCGCCACCGCTCCATCTGCAACGGTTCGCCCGGGAAGGTGGGTCGCCACCTGATGAGAAGGTGGATCCGAGGATCTCGAGGTTTTCCCGTACCCTCCGCGTCACCCACTCCACACCTCCCATACAAAGTTTTCACCTCCCGCCGCTCCATCTGGGAGAACAATTCTGTCACCCAGTCAGTCAGTGGTATTGTAGCTTTATACAGGGTTAAATTGGTAATACGTCACGATCCCTTCAATGGGTGATAGTAGAGATCATTAGCTATCAAATCACCCTCGGGTAGATAGGGGAACAATGTACCAATTTCGAAAAAAAAATGCCTATATTTTTTAAGAAAAGTGGGTTTTTACATTGTTTTAGTTAAATAACAACAAAGATAAGGATGTACATTTATACTGGCTCGGGTAAGAACAACTATTTAATTTGTAAGTTTCTTTTAAAATACAATTTAAATAAGTATAACCACTTTTCTTAAAAAACTAAAGCAGGTCGCGAGGCGGTTGTGCCTTTCTTTATAAATGTTAAAATAGTTTTTTTATTTTTTTTCACCGCCGCCATGTTGGATTTAAAAATGGATGTTATTTTCTTAAACAGCACCCCTGAATACCCAAAAAACGACACCCATGACGATATTTTTCAAAAAATTTATGTCCGCCATCTTGGATTTCAAAACGTATGTCATTTTCGGAATCAGCACCCCCGAAAACCTATTAAACGACACCCATGACGGTATTTTCCAAAAAATCCATGTCCGCCATCTTGGATTTCAAAATGGATGTCATTTCCGAAATCAGCACCCCTGAAAACCTATTAAACGACACCCATGTCGGTATGATGGCGGTCGGCTGGTAATATGCTTGGTGACGCTTCGGGCTTCGCCCTACGCGGAGCTCGGCCTTCGGCCTCGCCCTCTACGCAGCTCGGTCTGCGACCTCGCCTCACCTTAAAAATCTAAACTTGTATGGCGGCCATCTTTGATTGGGGGGGGGGACGCTCCGGGCTTCGCCCTACGCGGAGTTCGGCCTTCGGCCTCACCCTATACGCGGCTCGCCTCGGCCTTCGGCCTCACCTCGCGCGTTCGGCTCGGTCTTCGACCTCGCCTCACCTTTAGAATCTAAACTTGCCGCCATCTAGAATTGGGGGGGGGGGGACGCTCCGGGCTTCGCTGTACGCGGAGTTCGGCCTTCGGCCTCACCCTATACGCGGCTCGCCTCGGCCTTCGGCCTCGCCTCGCACGTTCGGCTCGGTCTTCGACCTCGCCTCACCTTTAGAATCTAAACTTGTATGGCGGCCATCTTTGATTTGGGGGGGGGAAGCTCCGGGCTTCGCCCTACGCGGAGTTCGGCCTTCGGCCTCACCCTATACGCGGCTCGCCTCGGCCTTCGGCCTCGTCTCGCGCGTTCGGCTCGGTCTTCGACCTCGCCTCACCTTTAGAATCTAAACTTGTATGGCGGCCATCTTGGATTTGGGGGGGGGACGCTCCGGGCTACGCCCTGCGCGGAGCTCGGCCTTCGGCCTCGCCTTTTACGCAGCTCGCCTCGGCCTACGGCCTCGCCTCGCGGAGTGGCGTCGTGGTTCGGCTCGGCCTGCGGCCTCGCCTCACCACTCCTTGTATGGCGGCCATCTTGGAAAATGGTGGAATCGAAAAACTGACCTGATATTCGGAATCTTCGTCCCCCAAACCCCCCAGATACCGATTTTCGTCCGGATCGGAGCAACTTCATTTCCGGCCGCCATCTTGGATCCGCCATCTTGAAAAAAAAATTTGGCAGCCAGCTGCCCCCCACCCCCCTGTAAAACATTTGTTCGAGCACACTCCACTTTTGTCAAACGGATCCGGAGATACAGCAATAAACATTTTGTATTGCGGCCATCTTGTTTTTGCGAAAATCGAAAAAATGACGTCACCGGTAGAATTCGACCAGGGTGTGGGTCGACCTTAGTTCGAGCGCCACCGCTCCATCTGCAACGGTTCGCCCGGGAAGGTGGGTCGCCACCTGATGAGAAGGTGGACCTGAGGATCTCGAGGTTTTCCCGTACCCTCCGCGTCACCCACTCCACACCTCCCATACAAAGTTTTCACCTCCCGCCGCTCCATCTGGGAGAACAATTCTGTCACCCAATCAGTCAGTGGTATTGTAGCTTTATACAGGGTTAAATTGGTAATACGTCACGATCCCTTCAATGGGTGATAGTAGAGATCATTAGCTATCAAATCACCCTCGGGTAGATAGGGGAACAATGTACCAATTTCGAAAAAAAATGCCTATGTTTTTTAAGAAAAGTGGGTTTTTACATTGTTTTAGTTAAATAACAACAAAGATAAGGATGTACATTTATACTGGCTCGGGTAAGAACAACTACACTGGGCGTCAAAAATAAGTAGTACAGTTTTAAAATTGCGATTTCTCCCAAACTATAAAACTTAGACCTTTGAAACAAAAAAGGTTAAAAAGAAAATTTAATCTTATTCAATAAAAACTTCATGCATTATAAGTTCTTATAATGCATGACTTTAAAAAAAACGAATAAATAAAAACACTTTTTTTAAACTGTTGAAAGGTGTTGTCTTACTTAGGATTTTTGTGTTTGACACATTCGCTGCTGATAAAGCAATTGTAATTGAAAAGCATAGGTATCTTCAGAGAGTAAATTTGACTAATCATGCCTCTTTCACCAGAAGAATGTGCAAGAATCTTAGCTTTTCTCGAAGTGGGCATCAGTATGCGTCGTACTGCAAGGAGGGTGGGTGTAACTTTAAGAACGGTTCAGCGAGTAAAGCAAAGGTACGAAGAGACTGGAAACCATCTAAGGAGACGAGGTAATGGCAGACCCAGGTGCACAAGTACCCGAGAAGATCGCTTTATTGTTTCCACTGTGTTAAGAAATCGACACCTTAATGCAGTTGAGGTTCAGCAACAGCTTCTTCGGACCCGAACAGACTACATCAGTGAGAGTACAGTGAGAAGAAGACTTGCTGAAGCTAACCTGAAGCCTCTAAGACCAGCAAATGGCCCCAAACTTGAGACAGAGCATCGCGTAGCAAGACTACGCTACGCCCGTCAACACGTACAATGGGGCGAAGAAGAATGGGCTAGAGTTTTATTCACAGATGAGTCTCGATTCTCTTTATACACTTCAGATGGACGGCGGAGAGTCTACAGACGACCCGGTGAGCGATACATTCAAGCTTGTATCTCGGAAAGAGTCCAATATGGCGGGGGCTCTGTACACGTATGGGCTGGTATCTCTTCAGAGAGTCGCACAGAGCTTGTGGTAATAGAAAATGGGACTTTGACTGGTGAAAGATATGCCTCGGAGATCCTCAACGAGTATGCAGGGCCATATTTAATAAATATGGGTGATGGAGCCATCCTAATGCATGATAACGCCCGGCCACACACTGCTCACCACGTACAAGAGTACATTCAGGAGGTTGGCATCAACTTGATGGCTTGGCCATCGAGAAGCCCAGATCTCAACCCGATTGAACACGCCTGGGATGAGCTTGGGAGGCTAGTCAGAAGGCGCAGTCCACCTCCTGCCACACTCAGGGCTCTAAAACATGCGCTGATAGAAGAATGGGAAAATATTCCCCAACACCGCCTCCGAAACTTAGTGTTCAGCATGCCAAACCGGATCCAAGCTGTAATTAGAGCCCGAGGCGGCAACACAAGTTATTAAATTGTGAAAAAGTTCCAAAACGTGAAAATTAAGTGGTTGACATATCGTTAAAAATTGATACTTTTTAGTATTTATCTTAATTTGAAGTTTGAAACTTTATTCATGCCAAATAAAATATAACTTTAATAAACTTCGTTAAGTTTACTATAAACTGCTTTTTATTTCATAAGTGTAACTACTATAGTTTAGGAGTAATTGCAATTTGAAAAGTGTACTACTTATTTTTGACGCCCAGTGTATTTAATTTGTAAGTTTCTTTTAAAATACAATTTAAATAAGTATAACCACTTTTCTTAAAAAACAGGAATTTTTTTTTTTTCGAAATTGGTACATTTTTACCCCATCTACCCGAGGGTGATTTGATAGCTAATGATTTGTACTATCACCCCTTAAAGGGATCGTGACGTATTACCAGTAACCCTGTATAATATAAATAATAATAATAATATAATAATAATATTAATAATATAATAATAAGCATAATGAGGGTTTAATTGCAGGAATAAAAAATGAAATAAAAGCATTCACGCATTGGTCCGGATAGTATAGATAACAGACGTGTCATTATTAACGACTTTCACCTTTTGTCCACTAGTGGCCACGCGGGCATAAGGCGAATGACTATCAACATTAAAAGGCGTTATTATTGGCCTAGTATGTATAGGGATAAAGAAGAGTTTGTATCAAAATGTGATCAATGCCAAAAACAAAATGTCCATTGAAATGTTACATTTTTTAGGCCTTACCTTGCGTTTTTTAGAGGACGCAATTTTATTTTTTTGATGTGTAGGGGGGTCAGTGTAAAGCTAAAACCAAGTTTGTGGGGTCGCCACCCTTGTCCCACGGCCGCCATCTTGAAAATAGAGGTTGAAATGGTTTTTACGGTATATCTCTTAAACTATTTATTTTATAAAAAAAATTTGTTAACATTTTTTGTTGCAAATTAAATTTTCTACAACTTTGGTCCAGTAACTTTTTGTCGTAGAACTATAAATAAAAAAGTTATAAGCGAAAATCTTCAGAAATTCGAGAAAAAAATTTTTATTTTTCGATGTAACTTTTTTTTTATCATTTTACGAAAAAATGATATCAGACCATTTTTGTAGATCGTTTTTTGAGGAACAACTTTTATTTGCATCATTTTTTCAATAGCTAAGGTTTTACAGCGCTCCGAAGTGAGTACTATTTTTCAGTACTCTTAACTATACCTATATTATACATGTGTACTAATAATATGTCATCAGTTATTGTTTTTTTTAATTTTTTTTAATTTGTTTTACTTTATTATAATTTTTTTAATTAAAAATTTTGCAATTTTATTAAAAATTAATTATTGACTCTTTTTCACTCCATAACAGAATTTAACAATTATTGATTTTTAAAATAATTTAAAACCTGGCTTGGTAACTTAAGTTACCAAGCCAAGGTGGGCTGGCTTAAAACGTGGCTTGGTAATTATAATGATCCTGAAGACTGGGGCTGGAAAAAATGTGGAAAATTATTGATGCCAGTGCAGAACTCAAAACCTCCAGCACCCCCTGAGCTTCTAAAATTGATTTTTTGCAAATGCAAAGGAAACTGTGGAGCGATGTGTGGATGTCGAAAAGCAGGACTGAAATGTTCTGCAGTGTGCTTCCATTGTTCTGGAGAGACTTGCAGCAACGTAATAGAACTCTCAGAATTAATTGATGAAAATGACTTTGATGATGAACCGCCAACATTAACACCCCTTCCTTCGCCAGTTCTCCCACTGGTATTTAATTTAGAAAGCCGATCAGATGCTGAGCCGCAGCCTGGTCCATCGAAACGACTGAGGACGGAGTAGTTGTAATTTAGAAAATCACCGTGGATTAGGCCTATCGGGGATACCACGTAAAAAAAAACGCGCCTCTAGACTCTACCTCGTGGGTGGTGGGGAAAAGAGTCAATAATTAATTTTTAATAAAATTGCAGAATTTTTAATTAAAAAAATTATAATAAAGTAAAAAAAATTAAAAAAAATTAAAAAAAAACAATAACTGATGACATATTATTAGTACACATGTATAATATAGGTATAGTTAAGAGTACTGAAAAATAGTACTCACTTCGGAGCGCTGTAAAACCTTAGCTATTGAAAAAATGATGCAAATAAAAGTTGTTCCTCAAAAAACGATCCACAAAAATAGTCTGATATCATTTTTTCGTAAAATGATAAAAAAAAAGTTACATCGAAAAATATAATTTTTTTTCTCGAATTTCTGAAGATTTTCGCTTATAACTTTTTTATTTATAGTTCTACGACAAAAAGTTACTGGACCAAAGTTGTAGAAAATTTAATTTGCAACAAAAAATGTTAACAAATTTTTTTTATAAAATAAATAGTTTAAGAGATATACCGTAAAAACCATTTCAACCCCTATTTTCAAGATGGCGGCCGTGGGACAAGGGTGGCGACCCCACAAACTTGGTTTTAGCTTTACACTGACCCCCCCTACACATCAAAAAAATAAAATTGCGTCCTCTAAAAAACGCAACCCCAAATGTAACTTTTCAATGGACAAAAGCATAGTATTAAAACAAAACAACCAATGGAAATCACAACCAATGGAAAGATCTTGTTTTGTCTCAGTTAATTTTGAACTGGTAATTTTTGGAACATTTCGAATCTCCAGACCCGAAGCACGTGATTTCTTTTCTACTGTAAGATTTATTTTCTAACTTTTCTTCCAGCTCCTTTATATATTTCAGATCTTGAATTTGTACCTGTATCATAGCTTGCATTTTCTCCAATAGTGAGTCATATTTCTCGGACAAAAAGTTCAAACTGATTTGCATTTCTTGGTTTTGCTCTTTTAATTCACCAAACTGCTTATCCATCTTCTTCGACATTGCATTAAAAGATAATCTTAGCTCAGTAATTATATCCGTTTCATTCGTGGCACTCTCAATTTTTTTGGGACCTCTTACGGAAAGTAATATTTTCTTGATCTTGTTTGCAGTGGCGGTCAGCCATCAGGTTCGTATTCTTTGATATAGAGGGGTGGAGCATTTCTGCTTGCGATCTTTTTTATGTTTACTAATTAATTCCAGCCTAGTTTTATTTTTATTCAACAAATTTTAAAATTTTATAACTTTCTCCATTTTTGGTTTTTTGTTTGGGATTGAAGTTGTCAATTCATTCAACTAAAAATTTTGGAATGTAATCGATGATTTTTCCGTAAATATTACGGTTATTCTCATGGCAGAATAATCTATTCATTATAAATATTAAGTTTAAATTTGTGAACAACAGTGTTGTCTTATGCCACGATGCCCAGGTGCTGAGTGTAAGGAGACTTTACATTTTAAGGTTTACCCTGATCTATGCAGTAAACGCGTGTTTGCTCTTCCATTGCCTTCGGTTAGAACCATGTTTGCGAAACGTTTTAGCAGTTATAGAAAGCCCTTTATTTACACAAAAATCAATAATATCTTTACAATGCAGTTGCTCGAAAATAGCCCCGTAACATGGCCACGGAGTATACGTTTACGTACCCCATAAAACACATGTCATGTTATGTAATTTTGAAATGAGAAGAAGATTATGAAAAGAAAAAAATGAACTAATGAGCAAATAAACCATTTTTCATATACCAAAATTCAACATCAGTGGCTATTCTGTGATCCAGTAAAGTTAGTTTTTTAATTAAATGATGCATAAAAAGTAAGCAAAAAGTGAATAAAATACTGACAAAAATGTATCACGCAATAAAGAGTAACTGATTTGATAATTCAGTGACTCTTTTGACAAGTGAGAGTATTATCTTTTTCATAAAGCTTCATACTGGCTTTATAGAATGACAGCAAAGAGTTTTTATGCCTGACAAAATAATTATTTCTGGTGAAAATCTTGATTTTCAGTGATATAAAATATAAAAATAAATTATTTATTTTACTTTTTCAATAAAACAAATCTGATTTTTCACAAATAATTCAACTATTTAATAATTTCTGTAGGCGCGATTGGTATTGAATTTACTTAGCCTTTGCCTCATAATTGTGGAAAAATATGTTGCTCGCCATTGTTTTGCCCGCCTTTTGAAATTATTTGTTCAACAAAATCATTTTTGTGTTATAAAAATGTTAATTCCTTAATGTTTTGTGTTTAATCGTAAAATATTAGTACACATTGTTCAGTTGTAATACGTTTTCAGCGAACGTTGATTGGAAATACTATATTTAAAGAACTTTGGATGTACCTATACGATGTAAGTTTTTGACATTTTTTTTAGTTTCATTTCCTCGGCTACTGCATTGTAAAATGCATTGTAAAACGTTGAACAATATACGTGCCTTAGGTAATGTGTAACTGGAGCCCTATAAAACACTCGTGTTTCAAATGGGCTCACGTTACACATTACCTACGACACTAGTATCGTTAATAACTATAAAAATACACACAAAACCAACCCGGGAAGTTAAGGCAATCGTGCAAACGGGGCTACAGGATTGGACGTATGAGAGATCGGAGAACTTTTTTATATCTATATTTTCTGAGTAGGCAAAGTTAGTTATTTTAATATTATTTTGACTTTTAATCTATCTTAACACCTAACTGTTAAGTATAAGCCGCAACTAGATGAACTGGTAATGTTATTTTGTATAAAATCACCACAAGTGTGGGATTTTAGGTAAATCGCTACTGGCTGCAGGGAATGTATAACAAGCAGTTTATTTAAATGATTCAAGTAGAAATAAGTATTGTAAAATTGTAAATTGCCTGCTTTTTTTGAATAAAATTTTTATTACTTATTGTTTATTATTTTTGGCGGTTATCAAAATTTTCAGTGTTTTTACGTCTACCCATCAAAGGCTGGTCCCGAAGCCGGATTAATAAATGGGATAAACGGAAACAAGGCGATTGACGATTACCCGTTCGCCCCAACTAGTTCCTGCCACAATTCTGACGCGGTTTACTCCGGTCCCAAGAAGATCCAAACCCCTTAGTTAAGTCCCTCCATCCTTACTCTAAACTAATTTTAATTGTAAAAATCTAGAAATCTAACAAATAGGTAGGTATTTTATTCGTCGACGAATTAAAAGAGCCTCTATTTGGTTTAGATACCGACTAGATTTAGTTAATATTTCCCCAAAATTCTATAGATGTAAGTTATTACTACCGTTCTAAATTAATAAGCTTTTCTTTCCCAAACAATACTCTAAACATATTTAACACTTTCAATTTCAAACCCCAAGAACACTTTCCTAGGCCTACCCTATTGTTAAGTTTATGTTTTAAATTAAGGATGTTTTTTTGTTACCCCTTTGGTTCCCCAGGTCGAATTTTTGTTGAATTTTGTATTTTTTGTGATTAAACCCAGCTATTTTATAAATCTCGAATTATTTATTTAATTTGTGTTTCGGCAATAACCTCCCGTACATTTATCGCTGAAGCTCTGGCGCCCGCGATTAAAAAACCCTGGATTTGAGGTAAGTAATTATTCATTTATTATTCCGTGGCATTGATTTTTTTCTTTTTTTTCTTGCTTATACGGTGGGCGCGTTCTGTGCCGCTGTCGCTTTCATAATTATTTCCGATAACCTATCAACTACTGAAGCT
The DNA here is from genome assembly GCA_949987775.1 of Aproaerema taeniolella. NCBI lineage: Eukaryota > Metazoa > Arthropoda > Insecta > Lepidoptera > Gelechiidae > Aproaerema > Aproaerema taeniolella. The sequence continues at coordinate 147,101 of CATLJT010000228.1, forward strand.
CTGTCTACCCCATTAGGAATTTTAGATGTGAGTGTGTGAGAAATATTTAACCCGGCGGGAGTGTGGTGGGGTATGACATACCCCAACTACTGTTTAGATGTGTATATCTTTTTGATTTTCTATGCTACATTTTAGCGGCTTCGTGTAGCTGGAGGGTAGTGGTTGCGGGAGGGGAAAGTGGCGTGATCGCAATGTTGCGCCGGCCGGCGGTTGGAATACACGTGTGCAAACGTCCGTGGGGTAAGTCATACCCCGCCACATAGTTTTTGTAAATATTTTGTGACGAATTTGTTTAGTGTTTGGTTTGGTTTATTTGGTGTTTTTAGCTAATTATTGCTTTCTTTCTAGGTTATAAATAAAAATGTCAGTGGAAAGGGGTGAAAGACGACTTAGGTCATTGCTGGAACAAGTACTAGAAGATTCTTCAGATGAATCAAGCTCGTCAGAAGTACCTGATCATTGCAGTGAACACGAACAGGAATCTGATACACAAGAAATAAATGTCGACCATGTGGAAAGCAGCAGTGAATGGGATTCGGAGGATAACATCTCTCTTTCAGCTCTGAGGACACGTCGCTCCTCTGTCAATGTTCATGCACCTCATTATAAATCTAAAGATGGCCAAAAGTGGTACAAACAAGCTCCACGTACTAATGTACGAACTCGGTCGGAAAACATTATTGATGAGCAGCCAGGAGTCAAAGCGATAGCAAAAGACGCTAAAACTGAAGCTGAGTGCTGGAATATTTTTTTTACAGAGGAAATGAAGAGTATTATATTGGTGCATACTAACGAAGAAATTTTGAGACGACAAGCCATTTGCAAAGACCCTACAAAACTATATTACATGAAAGAAACGACCTCTACAGAACTCGATGCATTCATTGGGTTACTATACATTGCTGGTCTTATAAAATCAAGCCGCCAGAGTTTAAAAGACTTGTGGAGGACAGACGGCACAGGAGTTGACATATTTCGCACTACGATATCATTGCAACGATTCTATTTTTTGCAAAATTGCATTCGTTTTGACGACAAATCGACGAGGGAGGAGCGAAAAGCAATGGATAATATGACTCATATTAGAAAGCTCTTTGAGAAATTTCTACAGCGATGCCAAGAAGCCTATGTCCCATCCGAGTACATGACAATTGATGAGATGTTATTGGCGTTTAGAGGACGCTGCCAATTTCGAGTGTATATTCCGAGTAAACCTGCCAAGTATGGCATAAAAATTCAAGCCCTTGTTGATGCTAAATCCTACTACATTTTGAATTTAGAAGTATACGCAGGAAAGCAGCCTGAAGGATTTTACAACGTAAGTAACGGCGCTTTTGCTGTGGTGGAGAGGTTGATTCAACCTATATCGAAATCAAACCGCAATTTGACCTTTGACAATTGGTTTACTAGCCACGAATTAATGATGCACCTGTTGACTGAGCATAGACTAACTTCCACTGGAACTGTTCGCAAAAACAAACGATGCATTCCACCTGCTTTTTTAAAGACCGGAAAACAACCAGGGAGTTCAATGTTTGGTTTCCAAAAAGATATTTCTTTGGTCTCTTATTCTCCTAAAAAGAATAAAGTGGTAATTGCGATGTCTACTCTTCACCACGACGACAAAATTGATGAGAGTACTGGAAACAAGAGAAAACCGGAAATTATAACTTTCTATAACTCAACAAAAGCCGGAGTGGATGTTGTCGACGAATTGAGCGCAACTTATGATGTCTCCCGCAACAGCAAGCGCTGGCCAATGACGATCTTTTATGGACTTCTAAATATGGCGGCTATCAATGCTAACATAATATTTCAAGAAAATGCAGACAGAACAAATAAACGTACAGAATTCCTCCGCAACTTGGGATTAAATCTGGTGTATCGGCATTTGCAGTTACGAGCAGATCAAAAAAATATTCCTGTATACATTCGTCAGAGAATTTCTTCACAAGTCAATCAACCACTGCACCCAGTAGTCCAAAATGATTCTAGACGTTATACTCGATGTGTAGATTGTTCACGCAAGACAGATCGAAAAACAAAGTACGCATGTACAGACTGTGGAAAAGCCATATGCTTAGAACATGCAATTTTTTCTTGTAAAAATTGTACTGATTTTGATTCAAGTTCCTAATATGTTCCTAAGCTACTTTCTAAGTTTTATACTTTTATCTGATTCTAGATCTCATGTCTTTTACGTTCCCAAAGTTTCTTTTGTTTAAGTAAAACCTGGTTATTTTAGTGATTATTGAAAGTAAGGATAATTATTTTTGTTACCAAAAACGAGTGCCTTAGATCTCATAAGTAAAATAATAAAAATATAAACAATTTAAAATATGTTTTATTTTAATTACATTTAAGTAATCCCCAAATATGTTATAGAGCAGTCATTTGATGTTATTTCAGTGAAAAACTTAGAAAACATGTCGTTTTGTTTTGGGGCATGTCACACCCCGCCACATACTATAAGTGATTTTTTGTCACCACACTCCCGCCGGGTTAATAAGAGATAAACTGCTTAGGTGTTGCAAAAATACAGTATCAGTAGCAAATTACTTTAAATAGGTCTGATATTGGGTAAATAGATAGTAAAATTCAATAAAGTTTTAAAATATTATTTATTTGTACTATTTTTTTTAATATTCACTAATTAGGGAAAGAAAAATGAGAAAGTACTATGACTATCAAAAGAAATGAGGCCTTATTACTATTTGCATCATTTTAATAGACCAGCAACTCTAAATAACAAGCACAATGCTATCAGCATTTTAAGATAATCATTAAAATTACCTAGTATTAAATCCAGCTTTATCACTATAAAGAATAACATAACATAGCCCATATAAAAGCAATTAAAACGAAAATGAAAATTTCAAAGACACTTAACTTACGTGATGTCTTCTCCGTCTCCAGTCCACCAAACAAATATATCGTTAAACTAGTTTTACATTGCTTTTATATGATATCACCCCTTTCAAAATGATCATGCCACATTCGACCAATCAAAGAGAAGCTTTATATTTTGACTAATTTCTAGTTATCTACTAAACAATAGCGAAAGTTACTATTCTGTATCTTATTTAAAACACAATTAGATATTTTTAGTATTTAACAATTATTTTTAATCTTATAGTTTTATGTAGCACCATGATTAAAGTAAGAAAATGAATCTTCAACCAATCAGCGAGCAGCATTACATTTTGACTAATTTCTGATTATCTGCTAAAAAATAATGAAAGTTACAATTCTATATCTTTTTTAAAACGCAGTAATATATTTTTAGTATTTAATAATAATTTTATTCTTATAGTTTTATGTAGCACCATAATTAAAGTAACAAAACGATTCAATACCTGGCGTGAACGATTCGTTTATGAAGACAGTTGCAGAGCCATTCTTTTAACAAAAAGAAATTAAAATGAAGTGAGTCAATGTCAATGACATAAACGATCCGTTTACGAATCCTGTTTTAAATACGTAATCAACATTAAACAATTTAAAAAAAAGTGGATATGTCAAGTGCATGGATTGACGTTCATCAATGTTTTGACGTTTACTCAATAACCACTCGAAGTACGACGGACCAGTTTTGGACTTTTTAACCCCTACGACGCGACGTACTTGTGTGACTTCGTGCAATATTTTAATTTTTTTTTGTCTTGTGTTATTTAATGTAAAAATAATTTTATTTAGTTTAAAACTAGTTCTTATTTATTAAAATAAAGAAATATTTAACCCTTTCCCCTTTCCCGTAGTTAGTTGTTTAACGCAATAAACAACGCGTTTAAATGTGTTTCCCCACGTATTTAAGGTTTTTTTTTCACTTTCGATTTTCACCCTATTTCCCCTATATGGTATTTTTAACTCCCTAATTAGGTATTTTTTCTCAGGGCATTTTCAGATATTACGACTTGTATTAACGATCCGTTCACTTAACGGTATCGTTTTCCTTTCTTTGTTTCTAACAACCGACTTCACTTTGTCTAAAAATGTCGCGAATAAGGACACAGTTATTGATGTTGAACCGGAAGAGGCCGCTTACGAGCAAGATATTGGAGAGACAACTTATCGTGCTAGTACTATTTTGCAGAGAATCAACAACCAGTCTGTTTCTGCTCATGAAGCTACGCGACTCAAACAGCTTTTCACCCGAGATGTTAGTTTGTCAAAATGGAGTATTTGCTTTGATGGTCAAACGTAAGTGAAGGATCTCTTTCAGCTCATTGAAGAACGGATGTTCGCTTCTGACATCCCATTCTCGTATATTGTGCGTCGGTTCCACGAACTTGTTTCTGGTTCGGCTCTTTTATATTTCAGGACAATTAGAGTACCTTTTTTGACGTTCGATGACTTAAAGTCCTTTTTCTATAAAACTTATTTGAAAACTGACTACAACTACCACCTAGAACAGCGTCTCCGTGATTTAAATCAAACGTCGTCACAATCTGCCCGTGATTTCATTATTATCATTCAAGACCTAAATCTGAAGCTTACAAACACAATTCCAGATTTTGCACTCTTACCTATCATAAAAAATAACCTTCATTCGCGGTACAGGCCTTTTTTGTCCACAAACAGGATAGATAGCATTGACGCCTTGACGCATTGACTCAAACTTTGAGAGTTACGAGCCGCTTCAGCAAGCTTCGGTTAACGCTCGGTCTCGTAAAGTGGTTGCGCCGATAGTTGTTTCGACACGTTTTATTTGTATTCAGTGCAATCAATCAGGCCACGATTTCCGGGCGTGTCCTTCTATTCCTGGGGTTATTTGTTTCAGTTGTAGGTGTCCCGGTTTCACTACCAAGAATTGCCCCACGTGTAATGCCCGCGTCGCAACGCAACCTTCTACTTCAAAAAACTAGTTATTTACAAGGGTTTTCGTCATCATTCGATTTCTCCGGTTATTTTTTCAGATTTTATTGATAATAGGCCATTTGTTGAAGTATTTATTTTTAATAGAGCTTTATACGCATTACTCGACACAGGTGCTCAAGCGTCTCTGATTCATATTTCGTTGCTTGCTTCGCTGACCAACCTGACCAACCATAGTGTCGTATCTGCGGACAATTCTCCGATGTTTACGCTTGGTTCCGTTTCCTTACCTGTTCATTTTAATAATATTACACGTCAACATCGTTTTCTTGTTAGATCACGTGTTACTACGCAAATGATTTTGGGTATTGAATTCTGGAATAACTTTGGCCTAACGTCTGTCCTTTGCGGAGCCTTTAATTTCGGAATTTCAGGGAAGACGTTCTTACAAGACCCAGTCCAAAAAATGGATCAAGCTGATGTTGGAAAAAATATGTTTATCCAGTCTCGTTATTTCTTATTTGCCGATCAAGAAGCTCGATAACAAGAAGTAATCAAGGTCTTTGGTGAGATTTATTCAGAAAAAAAGGGTATCGGTAAAACTACTTGACTCAATCATAAAATAGTTACTTCAGGATCTCCTATCAGGCAGCGTTATTATCCACTTTCTCCCGCTAAGCATAAAGTCTTGAATGAAGAAATCGATAAAATGCTTAATGATGGGATTATACGTCCGGCGCGATCTCCTTGGGCGAGTCCTGTTGTAATGATTACTAAGAAGGATTGTTCTATCCGTTTTTGTGTTGACAGTAGGAAGTTGAATAGCGTTACGATTCGTGATTCTTATCCTTTGCCTAGGATCCAAGATATTTTAGATAACCTACGAGGTGCGAGATACATGACTACGCTTGAATTTCGCAGCGCGTTTTGGCAAACCCCCCTTGCTGATTAGGATAACTGTCAGAAAACTGCGTTTATCGTTCCAGAGCGTGGTCTATTTGAGTTTGTTAGAATGCCCTTCGGTCTAACCAACGCTGCTTCTGAGATGCAAAGGCTTACGGCCATTATAGTTAATTTTGAGTTCACTGCTGATGGCAATAACTGTGTTTTTGGCTATGTGGACGACCTCATCCTGGCCTTTCGCGATTTCAACGGTCTCCTTGAGCTTATTCGCAAGGTGGCTGCGCGTCTTAAAGAAGCAGGTTTGACGGTTAATCCCAAGAAATGCGAGTTTCGCAAGAGTCAGTTTAAGTATCTTGGGTATATCGTAAACGAAAATGGTCTTCAGACAGATCCTGCGAAACTAAGTTCCATCCGTGAGTTTCCGGTGCCATAGAATGCTAAGTCTTTGCGTGGTTTCATTGGTCTTTGTTCTTATTACCGTAGGTTTGTGAAAGATTTTTCCACGATAATTGCTCCTCTCACAGTCTTGATTGGTAAGTGAAAACGGAAATGATGAAATTGAATGGCCAGATTCTGCTCGAGCAGCTTTTGAGAAAGTAAAGAATGCGTTGGTCGATACTCCAGTTATGTCTTGCCCTGATTTCTCAAAGCCATTTATTTTACAATGTGATGCATCCTCTGTTGGTTTAGGTTCAGTACGTTCTCAGGAGATAGATGGTGTAGAGCATCCAATTGCATATCACTCGCGTTTGTCTTCGAAGGCTGAGAGAAACTACAGTAAAACTGAGTGAGAACTCCTCGCAGTTCTTAATTCTATCAATCACTTTCGTGGTTCTCTTGATGGTATGCGTTTTTCAGTTATCACCAATCATATTGCTTTAAAGTGGTTATTAACACTTGACAACCCATCTCGTCGTCTAGCTCGATGGGCGACCGTAATTTCTCAGTATACCTTTGACATTATTATTATTATTTATTATTTAACAATTTATTGCACACATGAAAATTAAACAGTAGAAGAAAAGATAGACAACACAATAGGTATAGCTTATTTCTATTTAGAAATTTCTTCCAGCAAACCCAAAGATAGGAAATGTGAAACATAAACTAGCAGATAGTCGTGCCCGTAATACGAAAACCAATAAAAAAAACATACTAAGCAAAAATATATACATAAATAAACACATATTAAATACATATACAATACTTAAACCTAACAGTCATTACAAGAAGAAAGATAATACTCCCTAACTCTTCTCTTAAACACAGCCAGCGATGGGCTGTCTCGGACAGTGTGAGGGAGAGAGTTCCACAGTCTTGCCGGGTGCACCGTGAAGGAGTAAGAAAAGAAATCCGAGTGGTGCGAAGGGATAGATAGAAGGGTCCTAACATTTGAGCGACACGGTTTGCCCTGACCACGTGAAAATTGAAAGCGCTCACGTAGATAACTAGGAGCAAGTGGATTATAAAGAATGTTAAAGAGACAGGACAGTATGTGAGCGTTCCTCCGAAGACAGATGGGGAGCCACTTGAGCTGCTTCCGAAATTTAGAAACACGGTCATACTTCCGTAAGCCGAATATAAATCTGATACACAGGTTTTGAAGCTGCTCAAGCTTGTTCAAGAGCTCCACAGTGGCATCCAGATAGCAACAACCAGCATAATCAAGAATAGGAAGGAGTAGGGCTTGGACTAGAGAGATTTTGGTGTTAAAAGGTAAAAAGTTTTTAAGGCACTTGATGAAATGAAAAGAAAAGTGAAGTTTTCTGCTTACCTCATTGACATGAGCAGTCCACGATAAGTGAAAGTCCAACATAACGCCTAAGTTTTTAGCAGTGTTAGTGAAGGCAATTGGAGTACCGTTGTAAATAAGAGAGGGAAGAGAAGTCTCATCCAGTTGCCTGCACATATACCGCCCACCAATAACCATCACTTGCGACTTTTTAGGATTGACTAATAAGCCAAAGGACTTGGCCCAGTCGCCAATGCGTTGTAAGTCGCAATTAATGGCATCAACAGCGGACGAAACATTATCGATGGTAAAATGACGGTGAAGTTGCAAGTCGTCTGCATAGAGATGGAAATTTGAAGATATCACCGGTGTAACGGTATTAATGAAAATAGAAAACAGTACCGGGGAGAGTACGCCACCCTGCGGTTCTCCCGCCACAAGATCACACCAATCAGAGTAGGCCTCGTCAATGCGGTTCCGCTGCGAGCGACCACGAAGGTAAGATTCGAACCAGGTTACAGCTGAAGAGGACAAATTAAGGGAACGAAGAACAGCGAGAGGTATTTCAAAGTCTACGGAATTAAAAGCACTACTAAAGTTTAACCTTTAAATCCATTTGATCTGCAAAAATAACTGGAGACCAATCGATCTCGGACGCGTCTTTCCTCAAGGCCTCCAAATCAATCCCCTTATGACTACGCAAGAAGAGAAATTTAGGTTTACGGCGAGGCGGACGAATTTTATAAGATAGATAAACCAAGTCATGCCTGGAAAAGTTTGCAGGAAACTGGCCGTGAGTAGCGACATGATCTGGTGAAGAAACAAGAATGAGATCTAAAAGAGAAGGATTACAGTTAGGAGAATGATGAAAATGAAATGAAATGAAATATCTTTATTGCGGGCAAACACGGTAACAAATTATGGTGACAAATAAAAGCAAATGCACAAGCGTGTTGCGCCAAAATTGGCATGCAATGCAAATAGAAGGTATTTTAAAATAGAAGGTAATTTAAAAATGTCAAAAATAGTTTTATGTCAACAATATCTAAGTCCTTATAAAAATAAATAAATAAATAAGAAAGAAAAATGAATTAATATGCCTTACAATAAAACAGAAATCAATTTTAGAATAAAATTAAGCATGTCGACTTACAAAAGGAAGAAAAAACGTCATTAATAAAAAGGTCATGTCACACCTTGCAAAATAAAATACATTATTAGAATAGAATGTCAAAAAGTAAAATTATAAATTATTACAATCTGTATGATAAAAACTCCTTGACCGTGTAGAAGCAATTTTCCACAAGTAGCTCAAATATAACTCTCTTAAACCTGCTGATAGGCAACATTTTTATATTTTCTGGCAACGTATTAAAAAGTTTTACACACATAAAATAACAGTTCTTTTGAAAGCATGTGGTAGAATGTGTGCACATAGCCAAACGGTTTGGATAACGGGAAGCAAAGGGAAGACGTTGTGGTTCAAACAAATAATTGTGTTTTTTACAAACATCAATATTTCAAAAATTTACAAACTAGGTAGGCTTAGAATTTTTAATGATCTAAACAGAGGTCAACAACTATCCAGAGGTTGAGCATTACACATCGTTCGAACACATTTTTTCTGAAGTACGAATACTCTATCCATTTTCACAGAGTCTACCCAGATGATCAAACCATAACGTAGAGCCAAACACACGTAGCCATGATATGCTGTCAGAGCCACTTGAAGGTCACAAATATTTTTAAGACGGTAAACGGCATAAACAAATCTACTAATTTTGCTGCAAACTAACTCTACGTGCTGTTTCCAAGACAGATGTACGTCAACCATTAAGCCCAAAAACTTAGTGACAGTAGACTCTAAGATGGGGTTATTGTTATATGTAACGGATAAATTTTGGGGTTTACCATTTTTATTTATAAACTGTAAGAATGTAGTTTTAGACAAGTTCACCCTTAGATTGTTACACTCCAACCAAGGCACAACCTTAAATATAGTTAAATTAATTTCGTCTTTATAGTGATAATTGGGTTTTTTACTTATTATTATTGATAAGTCATCGGCAAATAGAGCACAATGATGTTCCGTAATCGCTGGCAAATCATTGATGTACAAAATAAACAACAGAGGCCCCAAAACACTTCCCTGGGGAACTCCTACCTTATTTTCCTTAAATGAGGACCTGTATGCTATAAATTCGGAATTATCATTAAAGTTGTTAATTTCTACACTCTGTGTTAGCACTGAGATAGTCCGCAATAAGATCGTTCGCTCTACCACGTATACCATATGCCTCAAGTTTGGCCAAAAGTGTTTTATGACAGACAAAATCAAATGCCCTGCTCATGTCAAATAGGACTGCAGTTACCGGCATCCTTTTATCCACGTATGTGGATATTTGTTTAACGAAAGAGAAACAAGCAAGTGTAGTGGATTTGTTCTTTTGAAATGCATGTTGTTCAGGTCTAATTATCTTATACTTGTTAACAAACGATGGCAATCTGGCATGCATTATATTTTCCCATACCTTTGACAATATTGGAATCAAAGTAATGGGTCGATAGTTGTTCACGTCATGACTATGACCTTTCTTAAAAAGTGGTTAAACTATTGACTGTTTAAATGTGGGTGTAAAAGTACCTGACTCGAAAGATAAGTTTATAAGATCTGCCATCAGAGGAGCCAGTTCAAGAGAACACTCCTTCAATATAATGGTGGATATTTCATCAAAGCCAGTTGCGTGCGTATTATTCAGTGATTTTACAACTTTGTTTATTTCAGTCTCATTTGTGGGAGTAAGAAATATTGTTGCCTCATTTCGCTTCAATAATTTAAGATCGCATTTAATGTCTGGGTTGTAGCAAGTATTGGTCAAATTAATAAAATTATTATTGAATTCTGAAGCAATGTCTGTAGGATTTGATATCTTTATATTGTCAGCAATCAGATAATCAATTGTATTTTTAGAACAATTCGTATTTTTTTTGTTTATAATATCCCAAGTTGCTAAACATTTATTTTTGCAGTCATTATTATAATGTGTATTTTTGTTCTTCTGAGCACAATTTATGCATTTTTTTTATATGTTCTGTAATTGTTTTTGTTAAGGTCTGACTTTTTTTTATAATATAACATACGTAGTTTTCTTTTCTTAGAGCATGATGTTCTTATACCTTTAGTGAGCCACGATAATTTATGAATTGACCATTTTCGTTTAATTTTATATTTCGGGAAACATAAGTTGTGAAGAAGTTGTATCTCATTGTGGAAGTTTATAAAAACCTGCTGAATATTGCCCGACTGCAGTATATTTGCCCATGGGTAACTTGACAAATAGAATTTAAACTTATCGATGTTATCTTTACCGTAGTCCCTTCGAGTTTCAATCCATTGTTTTCTACATGATATCCTTTCCCTTATCGGAATGGTCAAAACCTGTGCAGTATTATGGTGAGATAGGTAAAGCGGAACTGTCCTACCAACCGCTCCCGTGATCATACTAGCGAAATGATCAATACAACTATTTACGCGTGTAGGGGAGTGAATGTGTAAATTATAGTTATGGCATGTAAGAATCTGTAATAAACTTTTTGATTTTTTATCGCTTATAAGTGTGTTGATATTTAAATTACCAGTCACCAGTTAGATGGGTAGCGGAAAGAGGTAGAATATGGAGACTAACCGAGGATAACATAGATTTAAGTTTATGAGCACGTATATCATCTTTGATCAAGCACGTATTGAAGTCACCCAACAACAGAGTGTGATCGTAATTTGGACAGTAAGTACACAGTAAGTTTTCTAGCGAATTGAAATAGTCAGTATACAGAGAAGGGCTGTAGTACACACCAAGCAGGATGCGTTTGTGGTGAAGGCTGACCTCAATAAATAAGTGCTCTGCTGATTTAGTATACTGACTAAGAGATTCACTGACGACACTATGCACAATATCAGCGCGAAGGTAAATAGCTACGCCCCCACCTCCTTTACCCGTGCGGTCATTCCGGATAAGTTTTAAGCCAGGAAGTGGAAATTGAACAGAAGGAAGAGATGGTTTCAAGAAAGATTCGGAAATGAGGATAGCATCTATGCGACTGTTGCTAAATGACGCCAGAAGGCCGGGGTAGTGACAAGGAACTTATTCATGGAAAGGGTATTGTGATGACTCTTCTGGGGGCGAATAATTAAAAGACTTAGTTCTTCTTCTGGTACACGGTTATAATCAAAATCTGCACTTCTGTTACAATTTTATTGCACTTTCCCACACGTCCACGGTTAACAGCATTTTGCAACGCTTATTAAGTGCTATTTGCACGCCTACGAACGTATACAAGAACTTCTGCGAGCTCACTACAATCAATCCACACTCATCAATGAAAGGCGCAAGACCAGATCTTCAATCATTTCGAATCTTGACATCGAATACCATTTCAAACCTTTTAAATTGATATTCGAATTATCTTCTTCGAAATGACCGAATGAGAAAGAAGTTGCGTTATGCCCGATCCTCCATGAAGGTCTGCATACCACAACTGTCTCCCCCATTGAAAAATTTTAAATTTTTTTCAACAGGCCTACCTAACTTCTTATACGATGGCCCTAAGTTTTTAATCCATCGAGGTGTCCTTGAAGTAGCATCTCTCTGGGCTGCATTGGCTCAGGTGGTCGGGTTGGTCTTCTTTCTTCCATCAGGATAAAGATCTTCTTTGTTCGGATGATGGGGAAATATGACCAAATATTATAAATCCTATCAAACCCGCACCTGTCCCTAATTAAAAATTAAAAGGAGTAAACAAGTGTTAGCTTGACGCTGCACACCCCGGGTGTAGTGCCTTTATGAACATGAAGCCAAAGGTCACCAGGTGCTGGTGGACCCTGACCCCAAGTCAAAGACGCGGACTTAAAAAATGTCAAAACCGCACTTTAACACACGCACCTATCATCGAAACTACGGGTGTCTTAAACGTCGTTGCTCGAAGTCCATATGACATGAAAAAAAAGTAAAACAGATCAGAACACAATAACAAAAATCTGAAAACAGAGCATTAGTGAAACTTGAATAACATTTATATGCATGTGCATTTCCTTACATTGCACCTTTACTTGCATTCCCATAATGCCCTATATTACCATAACGTCCTTATTACCATAATGCCCTTATCACTGTATGCCCATATGATATAACATGTAAGTGCACAAAAATGCATAGACCCTTCCCTTACTATAATATTTTGTCGGAGTGCCGAAGTTATGGCCTCAGAGGCGGAGGACAACTGAGTATGAGGGCCAACATAAACCCTTCTCCTCTCCTTAATTGAAAAAAGGGAATTTTTACCATGCGGACCCCGCTGTAAAGAAAATTAATAAAAAGAAGCCAATAACAAAGGAGGGCCATTGAGAGGGGACGTAAACCATGTCACTCTCCCCTTTCCATGGTCCTTCCATTGAAACTTCTGCACCTGATATGTAGCACTCCGTCTAAATAAGGGCTTGAAACTCGTGGCGTAGCACCAGCGTCTTGATATGGCCTATAAACTTGCTGCTGCACGGCGCGGGCCTCAACTAACGTTGGAAGAGGTTGGGATGCTCAGCTTCGGACGCCCATCATATTCACCAACACAAGCGAAGGGCAGAACCGAGCCGGAGATTTCCCGCATTCTTTCATTCACAATCTGGTAGAAGAGCCGTCTACACCATCCTCAGTTACCCAAGTAGAAGAATTGGCTAGTAGCCAGAACCATATTACTTCAAACAGTCCAACAGATGAAGATGACATTAAGAAGAAGCTATTTAGCTACAAGAGCAAACCTTTGGTCATTTTACAATTAAATGAACCTAGTAAGCGTAAGGTGGTGGCTCTCATAGACACTGGTGCCGCTGTCTCGTGTATTTCAGCATCTATATGCCATGTTTTTAATATCCCAATAAAATCTGCGCCACCAATGTCTCTTAGAGCAATTAATAATCAATTGATTCAGGTTGCAGGTTACATAGAAACACCAATATTACTTTTCGTGGAATGGCAGTGTTAATTCCATCCTGTCCATTCATTCTCGGACAAAATTTTCTTAATGAATTCAGAGTCTCTGTTGATTTCAATAATCAATGTTTAAGTCTACAGGGAACTTCTATTCCTTTCATAACCAAACAAGATCAAACAAGTTCGTCATTGGACGCGATTAATAGTGAAAAGTTACGTAATAACGACTATGTTTATTTTTCAGAAGCAATGAACAACAATCTTGGAGTCGATATTTTTCAAAGTACCACTGAAAGTTCTTTTATAATCAATGATGAGTTAATTGATAATCAGAGGACGGCACTGCATGACTTTTAATAAAATATAAGGATCGATTTGCCTTTAAGAACGATCAATTGGGCCGATGTAGTATCATCCCGGTCCACATACAAACTAAAGATGAAGAACCTGTATTTTCGAGACCTTATAGAGTGTCCCCAGTACAGAGAGACATAATTGAGTCACAAGTAAAAGAAATGTTAAAACTTGGCATTATCTCGGAAAGCCAGAGTTCATATGCTTCTCCTGTCCTACTTGTCAAAAAACCAGACGGAACATGGAGATTTTGTGTTGATTATCGACATCTTAATAAAAAGATTATAACAGATTCGTATCCATTACCAGTAATTGACGACATAATTAATTATCTATCTGGAGCTAAATATTTCGCTGAGCTGGACCTTAACAGCGGGTACTGACTGTCATCAGTCATCAGTTCAGGAAAGGAGAACACCGCATTTATTACAAGTTCCGGTTTATGTGAATTTAATGTGGTTCCCTTTGGCTTGCGCACAAGTCAAGCTGTCTTTCAGCGCTTGATGGACAAGATCAAAGGCTATATGAGGTATAAGAATGCTATTGTCTATGTGGATAACGTGGTCCTGTATGCCAAGAGTTTTTCAGAATTTTTAGAGGTTTTACAAAAATTATTTGAGCGACTACGGAACGCTAATATCGCCCTTAAGCCTTCAAAGTGTAAGTTTGCCTTTACAAAGTTGTCTATACTGGGTTATTTCATATCAGGCAAAGGATTTAAACCCGACCCAAGGAAAACCCAAGCCATTAAAGAGGTAAAGCCACCAACCACCTTCAAGGAAGTAAAGAAAGTACTTGGTTTACTCTCATATAACAGGAAATTTGTGGAGAATTTCACTAAGATTGCAGAGCCACTCACTTCTTTACTAAAGAAAAATACAAAGTTTATTTGGCAGGAGCAACAAAAGCAGGCATTTGAACTCCTAAAGGACAAGCTGTGTAATCAACCAATTTTATCTTATTTCAGCAGTGATTCCAAGGTTCCACCCGGTTATACATTGATGCCTCGGATCTGTCATTAGGTGCATATCTGGCTCAAGTATATAATACTATGAGACCGATAGCCTATGCATCGAGAAGACTTTCAGACCCTGAAAATCGTTATACAACCACAGAGAAGGAATGTCTGGGTTTGATTTGGGCCTTGAATTATTTTTGTCAATATTTGTTTGGTCTTCGATTCCAGGTTGTCACTGATCATAAAGCATTATGTTGGTTAACCACAAAAAAGGACACTACTAGTAGACTGGCCAGATGGGCATTAGCCATTCAAGAATGGGATTTCGAAGTTGTGCACTGCCCGGGACGTGAAAATGTGGTGGCAGATTTCTTAAGCCGAAATCCATTGGAAAAGGAAAGATCTATCACTTCGAAGGTTCAGGCTGAGCCTGATGATTTAGAAATTTTTCCATGCAATGTATCCATGCATGTGAACGCTCAAGAAAATGATGAATTTTGCATTAATATTAGAGATAAAATAAATAATGTTAATAGCTCTTCCTATAGATCATATATTATGATTAATAATCTTATTTACAGATTGGATAAATGCCATGGTCAAGATAGGAAACGACTTGTGTTGGCACGTGAATTACTTTCAAATGTGATGGAAAGTTTACATGATGATCCATATTTAGTAGGTCACTTAGGCCTCACAAAAACATTTGAATGGTTTAAAAATAAATATTTCATGCCGGGAGCTTTGAAAAGTATAGAAAGGTATAAAAAATCTTGTTTAATTTGTCAAAAGCGGGCAACATCGAAAACAAGAATGGAACTTCACCCTATTGAAGTGAAAAATATTTTAGAAAGAGTGGGAGTGGATATTCTGGGTCCGTTCAAAAGATCTTATAGAGGTAATGAATATCTTATTGTTGCAGTTGAGTTCCTATCTAAATATGCTATCTGTAAAGCGGTACCAAGAGTGAATGCTGATGTGATATGCAATTTTCTTATTTAGGAAATTTTTTCCAGATTAGGAGCAGTTCAGAATATATTAACTGACGGAGGAACTGTCTTTACCGCTCATGCTGTGAAGGAAACGGTGGAAATTTTTGGTGCTAAATTGACCCATACTACTTCTTTTCACCCACAGACCAATGGGCTAGTGGAACACTTCAACAGGACCATCACTGACATGTTAGCAAAATATTGTTTGCCAAATCAACGTGACTGGTGTGCGGTTGTTCCATTAGTGGTTCACGCTTACAACACGAGCAAGCACAGCTCCACAGGCATGTAGCCTTATCTCTTATTACATGCTAGAGAAGATGCTGCTCAGGAAGAAAGAAGTTGCGTTATGCCCGATCCTCCATGAAGGTCTGCATACCACAGTATTCATAACATGGTTTCTGAGGCATTGTCTCGTAATCACAAAAATGTTGGCATAATTTCTTATAATGGTGGCATTCTTAACACTTCTGATCCTTGGTATAAAAAGATTTATGATGGAGTTTCTAACAACACTCAGATGTTCCCAGCGTATGTTATTAGTGACGAAATACTTTTCCGTAATATGTCTTCAGATTTTTCGTTGTCTGAAGACCCAAGGCGGATAGTATTGCCATCATAACAGTATCAACATGCTATATCTGAGGTACATAACTATTCACCTAGGTGTCAATAAAACTTACTATAAGTTAAAGTCCCTTTAATATTGGCCAAACATATTTCATATCGTCTCAGAAGCGCTTAGAGCTTGTGAGACATGTAATACTTTCAAGATCTCAAATACTCAACCCTGAGGCCACATGTTATTTCCTAAAGAGGTAACGGCACCGATGCAATCGATTTCTCTCGACATTATTGGTCCGCTACCGCTGGCGTATAATGGTTATCGCTATATTCTAGCTATAGTTGATGTGTTTACTAAGTACGTCTGGCTAAATCCTTTGAAAAGGGTTAATAGTCAAGCGATCGCTACAATTCTTGAGAGGGATATTTTTTTGTGCTAAGGTGTTCCGCCTACGTTGTTATGTGGTAATGCAACAGTTTTTCATGTTAACCAATTTCGTTCATTTTTGGTTTCCTATGGTGTAGACTACAGAGACTGTAATGTTTTAACATTTTTTATTAATTTGAATTTACATACACCTAATTTCGAATATTTTGTTTATAAATAAAAATGTGTCTTAAAAGCTAAGTGCGCCATTTAATATGTATGTAATTTGATAAAACAATTGAAAAGAAGCGTGAGTGAGACGCCCCGCTTCCTGCTAAATAGCATGTACAACTATGAACATTCCCACCGGACGCCGCCATTTTTGCAGCGCCCTCTGTAGATTTTCTCTGGCAACTGGCAATGCGAACGCGCGGTCACTCGCTCCCGCTAGTTTTTCATAAATCTAATTATTTGGTTTTATTTCTCACTTCTAGTCAATTTACAGTGCCCATCCCTTACAATTGTTTGATCCTTCGACCGGATGTAATAAAATCAGTGCACATTTAAGTAAAACAGTGAGAAAACATAGATACCTTACTCCATGTTTCACTCGCCGGGAACCTCTCGCGCAGCCCGTGCGCGCCGTCGCGAAGAAGCAAAGCGCAGCGAGGCAACAGAGGACAAGAAACCTCAATCGCTACCGGCGGAACAACCTGGATGTGATGAAAAACCAGCACCATCTGAAGAAATGGCCAAGGCCACGCGCTCGTGCTCCAAGGCCACGCGGTCGTGCTCCGGGGCCACGAGTTCGTGCTCCCAGGGCTCGACGGCATTGCGACGAGCTGAGATCCAGCTTGCCGCCAAAGAAGCCATGGCCCAAATCCAAATGGATCTCATCAAGACCCGCCTGAAGATGGAACTTCAGGCCCTGGACAGCCGCAGTCAGAGCTCAGCATCGGCGTCGAATCGCACCCGCGATCGTGTGGAGAAGTGGCTCGACGACCACCCCAAATCCGTCGCGTCGGTACACTCCGGCTCGGAACCGGAACGCCGGGCGCCCGCCTCCGCGGCGGCGCCCCAGGGCATCCCATCGACGCAGCGACTGCTAAGCCGGCTTGCTACGCCGCGCGAGCTCCCTAGTTTTGACGGCGACTGCATAGAATGGCTACACTTCAAAAGTGCCTACGAAGAATCTAGTAAAGTCTGTCAGTTCACAGACTCCGAAAATTTATGGCGAATTCGGAAAGCGCTGCGCGGCGACGCCAAGGAGGCAGTTACCGACCTACTTATCGGTAATACCCCGCCCGCAGTCGTGATGGAGGCGCTCGCCCTGCGCTTCGGCAGAGCCGATATCGTCGTGCGACGAACGGCATCGCAGTTAAAGGAATTGAAGCCGTTACCATCCTTCTACCAAGAAGAATTATTTAAATTTACTGTGAAGGTAAACAACGCAGTAGCAACCATACATGCGCTTGGTCAGAATGACTACCTACGCAGCCCTGAGCTCGTATCGGCGGTGACCGCCAAATTGCCCAGCACGCTACTAAGTAAGTGGACAGAATACGCTTACAAGAACCACAATGAAAGTTATTCAAAACTAGAATTACTAGCCGCATTTCTAAAAAATGAAGCAAATATGTTGGCCACCGTCGGCTTGACAACGGTTGATAGAGCCCCAGAGCCAAAGAAAAATAGCGCTAAGCGCGCGAATATACTCGCAACAAGCGCTACTAGCGACGGCGGCGCGAGCAGCGGCGACTCAGCTACGAGGTGCAAGTTTTGCGAGAAGCCCGGCCACCCGCTACCTGAATGTCGCGCCTTCAAACGGGCTCTACGCAACGATAGATGGAAATGCGTAAAGAAGTTTCGGTTGTGTTATGGTTGCCTAACTTCGCCCAGACATGAGAAGAGCGATTGCCCCGCGCCAGCTTGCAATATCGATAATTGCGGCCGCGCACATCACCCACTTCTGCACTGGAAGGCCAAGAACCGCCAGGAGACAACACCTACCTCGCCGCCGGCGCCGCCGCCGCCCGACGACGACGCCGCTAGTCCCAGCGACCCCAAGGTCACCCCCGTCTCGGCAACGACGGCAGCATGCGATACATCGTCAGAGGGTGACGTCTTTTTTTTTTTTTTAAATCTTTTTTTTTTTTCGGGATTTTTGTTTTTAAAAAACATGTCAATCCCATTGTATCCGCTCTTTTATAAAGTTCATACAGGGCGCTGCTGAGAAGCCATTATCATTGCATATACCAGTTGGGCTGCATCTGATGACGGTTTGGCTAATATAGATTGATATATTCCTATATTATATTTGGTCAGTGCCAGCTTCGTCAGCAACTCCTCCCGATGACCCTTATTTTTTTTACATTCTGTGAGCAAATGTTGTACATCATCTATCATATCGCACACATCGCAATTAGGGGAACCGGTTTTTTTCATCAGAAATGCAAATTTGTTTGATGGGAAGTGACCAGAACGCAATCTAAATGCCATCTTTAGGTATTTTCTGTTCATTAGGATGTTACCGAACCAAGGAACATGAAACGGCGTGTATTGTATGGTTTTATACCATATGCCTTTTTCTTTAGATCTGCGGTCAAAGTATTCCTGCCATTTATTATAACATGCCTTTTTATATATGTGTAACGCTTCTGAGTGAGATGGCAGGATTACTCTGACTATTCCATCCAAAGATGCAGATCTTGCGAGCTGGTCAGCTTTTTCGTTTCCCCTAATTCCGATGTGTGCTGGAACCCACTGCAATCTCAGAGACACTTTCCTGGACTGCAGATCATATATCTCTTTTAGCACATCATAGGCTATCGGTACTCCTCTGATTCCAGAGGTGCACCGAGCCAGATGTTGAAGGGAACTTTTGCTGTCGGTGAAGATTACGACCTTCTGTAAATTATGCTTACGGATATAGGATAGTGCCTCTGCGACCGCAGTGAGCTCCACCGTCATTATAGATACATCACCAACAATTTTGTAGATTCCCTTATTATTTAACTGAGAATCATAGAATGCAGCTCCTAGTCCATTATCACTCTTGGAACCATCAGTATAAATTTTGTACCAATCATGATATTCTATGTTTAACTCTCTAATTGTGTCATATTTTAGTCTATTACTTTCATAATTGTTTTTTTTCATAGTAATATTTTGTAAATTGTCACGTACCACTTGTTTAACATCAATAAGATTAATCCATATATTAAAGCAGAACATTTGCAATGGATAATTTGAGCTGATGGTAGTTAATTTCGTGTTCTTATAGATTTCTGTTAAAAGGGGTTTCTTTCTGTTGTTCCAATAATAATTATTAGTCAGATTGTTAAATTCATCCATCAGTTGCAATGTAACATTATTCGTCCAAGACTGCGATTTTAGGCAGTATTTGTATGCGAGGTACTGTCGTCTCAAATAAAGAGGTGGTACACACAGTTCATTTTCCATGACATGAATAGGTGTACTTTTGATAAAGCCACCTATCACTCTCAAAGCCTGATTCTGAATTTTGTTTAATTTGTGAATGTGGGTCTCGGAACAATTATCATATAAAAACGAACCGTAATCTATTCGACTCCGGATCACGGAAATGTAAAGCCTTCTTATAAATTTTGGATGTATCCCCCAGGTGGACCCCGATAAAACTTTCAATAGTTTTAGGTATTTGCAACACTTTTCTATAGTTTCATTTATGTGTTTTCTCCAAAGGAGACTTCTATCCACCCACATACCCAGATATTTAATATGTTCACATGATTGAAGGGAGCGATCATTCACTTTTAAGTTAGGAATATTTTTCCTGCAACCACGGCTGTATAAACAAAATCTAGTTTTGTCAGGCGATATCTCTAGTCCTAAGTCCTGTAGTATGGCAGTTACATTATTTAAAGCCTTCTGAATATAGTTTTCACATACTTTTATATCTTGATCTCTGAAATAAAGAATAAAATCATCTGCGTACTGATTAATGCTCACATTGCTTATTAGATTACCAACTTTATATGTAATAATATTAAAAATTAGGGGTGACAAGGGGTCGCCCTGTGCAAGTCCTCTGTTTGTTTGTCTACTCATAATAATATTATTATCTAAATCTTTTATAATTAAGGTCCTTTGACTTAACCAGGACCATAGATAACTGCAAATTTTAGAACCTATATTTAATTCGTCTAAAATGGTAACTGTTTTATCAATTAAAACATTATTATATGCATTTTTAATATCCAGGGAACAACAAAGCGTAGGTATGTTTTTAGAAAAACCTATTTGTATATATGTTATGAGTCTTGCTAAGCTATCTAAACATGACTGAGATTTTCTGAAACCAACTGTGTTCACTGACAAAATTTCTTTCTTTTCTATGTACCACTCCAAGCGCTTATATATCATGTTATGGAAGATTTTACAAATACATGATATAAGTGATATGGGTCTTAATTTTGGTTCTGAATTAGGATTGTTATTTGCCTTTGGTATGGGTATAATCTGTATACTACGCCACTGATTAGGAACATGTCCTGAGCGGAATATGAAATTATAGAGTTGCAGTAGAAATTGTTTTACTACATCTGGGCTGTTAAAAATCATAGAATAGGTGACGCCATCATGTCCCGGAGCTGTATCCTTTTTCTTAACGTAACTGTGCAACTCTTGCATAACAAAGTCCGACTCCATAAGACTATTTTTTGATCCAAAGACAGGTGAGTTTGTAGAAATAGTATCTGTGGCGAGGGAGTTTAAAAGTTCAGCTTGTTTATGTACAGACGGGTAAAATTTTGATTGCTTGTAGCCTTTGACCCAACGCATATTTCGCCACATTTCAGATACTGACGTTTTTTCATTTATAGAGTTACAGAAATTTTGCCAGTGAGTGGATTTGGCTTTTTTAATTAATTTTGAACTTTCTTCTATTTTACTTTCAAGGTTTTTTAAATTATCGGGGGTGGGGTTCCGTCTAAAAATACTTAAAGCCAACCGGCGTTGAGCAACAGCCAAAGATAAAGCAGGGGTCCAGAATGCTTGAGGTTTAAATTTAGAATTTTGGGGGTTACGACTTAATTTAATTTGGAGAATATTTATGTTTGCAGACTCATTAATTTTATCAATCAAAAATGTATACATATCTTGAACGTTTTCAAAATTATACCTCGTATTGAAATCTGTAAATTCCTTGGATAGGTATTTCCTATATTCGCTCCAATTTGCCTTTTTGAAATTACGCCTAATGAATACTTTGTTGTTTCCTGGATAATTATATGATATCTTAATTATTAAATGATCGCTCCCTAAATTTTCATTTAGTACTGTCCAGTCAAATTTTACTGAAATATCCGTGGATGCAAATGAAATATCCGGAGATGTTTTTTGTAGAATCCCTTTAACTAACTTTATACGTGTTGTAATACCATTGTTTAGGGACATAAATGAATTTTCAAGCGAGGCGTCTAGAATTTTAATTCCTCTAGTGTCCGATTTACTCGACCAGTTACTATGGTGGCCGTTGAAGTCACCAGCTATTAAAGTTTTTGAATGGAATTGAGAGAATAAATCCTCCCAGTCACTTTGTTGTGTACGCACAGATGAGGGACAATATATAGACACAATATTTTCTAATTCAGGGCAATTAATTAATTTAACATGTAATGCTTCAATACCAGGATTATTTAGATTAAGTGAGCATACATACGCTTGTAATGACTTGTGTGTAAATACAGCCACCCCTCCATAACTATCAAAGCGATTATTTCTGTAAAGATTGTATCCATTAATTCTTACTTCACTCTCAGGTTCAAACCATGTTTCACTGATAATAGCTACATGTATACTTTCTTGGATAAGTAGTTGCTGAAACATAGGTAGTTTTGGTTTTAAGCTTTGCGCGTTCCATTGCAACAGATTTAGTTTAACAACCTTCTTACATCTAGCCCCATTATCTATTGATAAGCTCAATAACAAAGGTAAACAACTTTTTAAATATTGACATATCCGAAAAATTTATCATAATGAATGATAAAAACCAATCTATGCACAAGCCCAAACCTTCACGAATTTTATCGCCCCAATCACCTCTATTAGAGAAAAATACGCGTCTTAACTTCACCAATAAACATTTAAAAGATAAGACCTCTCCATTACCAGTCGCGCGGTCAGCTGTGTGTGGTACGTATGAGTAATCGTCATCGTCGCTAGACCGGCCGCCGCCGCCGCGCGTATCGCTGCCGTAGCTCATTTTATTCCCGCGCTCTCCCACCTCGCCGTGCTTCACCCCGCTGCCCCTTCCTGCGCCCGCGTTCATCGTCGAATGATTTTGCAACTTTTGTATGCATTCGGCCTCACTCTCGCTCGATGACTGCTGTGATGACACATCCCAGTCGCATATGGATTGATCAGACGAGAAACGCTGTTTTCTTTTTTTAGGTTTATCCGGGACTTTATGTTGTTGATGAATCTTCGATTTAGTAAGTTGTGTGTACGAGCTAGCCTTAGATTTTGCTACTGCTGCATAAGATAGCCCCGTGGTTTGAATTTGTGTAATTGGCCGGGAAATAATCGGTGAAGGGGTTATTTTGTTTTGATTGCTTGTAGGCTCCTCGCGTCGTAACAAAGTGGGAGGTGGTAAATACATAGCGGTTGCTTTGTGGTATGAACAATTGTATTTTGACATCGTTTCTCGAATCCTCTTTTCTCGCAAGTAGGCTGGGCAAGTCTTAATTAATGCCATATGGTCGCCACGACAATTAACACATTTATAAGTTGTAGTCTCACAATTGGTGTGATTTTTAGTGCATTTAGGACAAATCACTTTAGTAGATGGACACATTTTTGTTGTGTGACCGTAACGCCAGCATCTCGAACATTGCGTTACCGGGAATACGTATGGATCTACCTGCACTCTCAAATTAAATATGTAAATGTGTGGTGGTAACGTGCTCCCTTTGAAACCAAGTCTTACCGTTTCGCTTGCAGTCCACCCAGTGTCTTCAGAATTGCGTCTGTTTAATCTTTTCACTGATACTAATTCAAAATTATCGGACTTAATACATTCTAGGAGTTGTTTATCCTCTAAATCTAGGTCCATGTTTTTAATAATGCCGTAAGATACTCCTACTTCCCATGTTTTTTGTATTCTCCATCCTAGATCTTGTAATGCTTTGCAACAAATAAGTTTTTCAGAATTATCTTCATCTCCAAACGTCAGCAACACCCTATAGGCATTTACATATTTAACACGTAGTATATTGGTGATATCATGCATAGTAAATAGCTTGGCAAGTGCAAATTGTTTTGGTAGTTTATCTTGGCAGCTTATACTTATTACCGTTCTGTCTATTTTCCTTCTTTTTGGGTGGGTTACCACCCTGAATGGTTGCTCATCGTTGTTGTTATCTTCTTCCTGATTATGCTGTGTTACTACCTCCATTTCATCCACTGTCTGCTCTTCATCGAATTGTATTAAGTCCTCTCTGATATTATGTCCTCTCCCCTCGTCCCCATCGGCGTTATCACTGCATACACTTAAAACATCACTCATAGTTAATTAAATTCATATCCGCACAATCGTATTCTCGTTTTAAACGACCGTATACACCTACTCGATACAATGAAGCAAAGAGTAGCTAATATCAATCCGCACGTCCTTATCACACGAAGTGACAGTGAGCACTGGGTGACGTCATTTTAAAAGTAATAAAAGTGAAATTACGCGGACCCAACGGCAAGGAAGTGAATACCTACGCGTTATTGGACGACGCGTCCTCAGTGACCTTAGTCGAAAGTGAATTGGCCCACGAACTAGGCCTACAGTGCGAAAAATCGAGTCCTATAAAGTTCATTGACGCGTTCGGTATCGAAGTGTATCAATCAGCTGTTCCGAATGTTCGCGCGCAAATAAGTGGAATGGACAAACAAGTATATGACATTAAGTTACATAAGGTGTCTAAGTTAAACTTGCCTGTGCAAAACTTATCTGTTATAAATAATATTAATTATGAGCATTTATCTCGCATAAAAGATGGTGTGTGCAAGGAACGTGTCGCGCCGCGAATTCTTATCGGCGAAGACAACTATTTTCTTATCGCGCCACTCGAGGTCATCCACGGGGGTAAGAAAGCACCCTACGCAACCCGCTGCCGCCTAGGATGGTGTATTCACGGGTACTGTGGTCTCGCTCACAAATCGGATTCACAGGTAAAACAAACTGTTTGTTTCTCGCATGCCGAACACTTAGAAACGTCACGAGAGGTCAATGAACTCAACGAAATAATCTAACATTCTTTTGATTTAGATTCGATAGGTATTTCACACTCTCGCCGAGAAAACTCGGCACATAGTCGCGCTTTACAGATCTTGGAGGATACTTCAAGGTACTTGGGTAGTGAATGGGAGGTAGGTTTACCTTTTAAATCCGATAATATTACTATGCCCGACTCATATGATCACGCGCTTTCGCGACAACATACATTGATGCGTAAGTTTGATGACAATGTTTATGCAGCAAGGTACACAAAAGAAATTGATAATCTTTTACAACAGGGTTATGCTCGCGAGTTGAATAACCATGATTATAATAGTAAGCAGGTGTGGTATTTACCGCATTTTGGGGTCCGAAATATAAATAAACCAGAGAAACTACGTTTAGTTTTTGATGCAGCAAGTAAAGTGAACAACTTATGTTTGAATGATTTTTTACTCACTGGGCCAGACTTATACAACTCGTTGCTAGGAATAATGTTTCGATTCAGAGAGCATCCCATAGCCATTACTGGCGACATAAAAGAAATGTTCTTGCGTATAAAAATTCGCCCAGAAGATCAAAATGTTTTAAGGTTTTTGTGGCAGACTGATCCCAAAGGTCCTGTCACGACTTATGTTATGCAAAGTCTAATCTTTGGCGCAGCTTGTTCCCCATTCATAGCACAGTACATAAAAAATAAAAACGCATTGAAATATGAGGATATTTATCCCGAGTCTGTAAATGTTATTGTTAACAACCATTATATGGATGACTGTGTTCATTCTACACGAGAAGTAGAAACCGCTACGAAGTTAGTAGGCGAAATATCTGAAATCCATAAAAATGGCGGATTTCACATAAGAGGTTGGTTGAGTAACAAGAGTGAAGTTTTAAAAAATATTCCTGCCGACGACCTCTCGCATAACGCCATCCACTACTTGAATGGCAGCAGTACCGAGCGCACACAGCGCACTTTAGGCTTGTTGTGGAATCCTGACGAAGATACGTTTGGTTTTCAAGTCAACTTGGAGCGGCATGGAGTCTTAAATAGTAAGGACCCGCCTACGAAAGCTAAAATGCTTAGCGTTATTATGTCTGTATATGACATTCATGGCTTTTTATCTCCGTTCATGATAAAAAGTAAAGTTTTATTTCAGAACGTCCATCGAAGTGGGGTCGATTGGAAGAGTCAAGTTAAACCCGACGATCACGCTTATTGGCTTCGATGGCTGGCAGAGCTACAGGAGATATCGCAGTTGCGTATTCCGCGCTGGTACTGCGCAGCCGACGCGGTGGACGCCGTGCTACCCCTCCGAGCAGCTGCCGCCGCCGCCTTCACCGGCGCATGGCAACACTCAGGCTAGTGACAATGCGATCATAGGTACGCAACTTCATATATTTTGTGACGCGTCGATACAAGCATACGCGGCAGCCGCGTACTGGCGCTTTACTAAGACCGATGGGAGTGTGAATGTATGTCTGTGCTGCTAGTAAAACCAGGGTTACACCTTTGAGGCCTGTATCTGTGCCCAGGTTAGAATTACAAGGCGCCCTGCTAGGCGCACGGCTCGCTAGCACAGTACAGAAGGAACACAAGGATGTAACAGCTGACAAGCGCTACTTTTGGACTGACTCAAGTACAGTGTTACAGTGGATTAGAAGCGATCCGCGAACGTATAAACCTTTTGTGGCACATAGACTCGGCGAAATCGACGATTTAACCACACTTACTGAGTGGCGTTATGTACCTACTCGTCAGAACGTGGCAGATATAGCCACCCGTGACGACGCCCCGCCGCTTCGCATTGATGACGTGTGGTTCCAGGGCCCGCGATTCCTTCGTCAACCTGAGGAATCGTGGCCGAAAGATTTAAAGAATCCGAAGTCAACTGACGACGCCACCTGTGAACAGAAAACTGTACTAGTCACTACTAATATAAAGAAAAAATTTTCCTTACCTGATGAGGAACGATTTTCATCCTGGATTCGCCTCGTACGAGCGACCGCCGGCGTGCTGCTGTTCGTAAGGAGATGTCAGCGCAAAAACGTCCAACTAGACGCCACTCTGATGCGAGAAGCCGAACGACTTCTCATAATAAAAAGTCAACATGACTCATTCGCTAACGAGATCGCCCGTTTACAGAGCAACGAAGCGCTGCCCAGCAACAGTCGCCTGCGACAACTGACGCCGTACCTGGACGACGGAATGCTCCGAGTCGGAGGCCGAGTCGACAAGGCCGCCGGCGTGGCGTGGCGCGCCCCTCCTATTCTGGACGGCGCGCACCGCACCGCACGCCTCATCGTCGAGTACTACCACCGGCGCGCGCTGCACGGCGCGCACGAGCTAGTGGTCAACGAGCTCCGCCAGCGCTACTGGGTGTTGAACCTGCGTCCCTGTGTCCGCGGCGCGGGCGCGCGCTGCCCGGTGTGCCGCCGCCGCCGCGCCGCGCCGCGCGCGCAGCGCATGGCCGACCTGCCCGCCGCGCGCTTGCAACATCA